>PVKM010023108.1:0-21373 GCA_004027735.1 Carollia perspicillata | reverse complement strand
TTGGCATTTGATTTGACTAAAATGTTAAACTCACATTTTATTGGCTCAATAAAACGTGAACAGCCAATTTTTAGGTTGGAGGCTTCGCAAATGTGTGTATGTGTGTATGGACATGTAAATAGTTTTTCAAGACAAAGCTAATAGCGGAGTCAGAAACTGGCCTTCCAAATAAAACTTCGGTGATAATCGTCATTGTTAATGGGCCCAAAATGTTATACATGATAAATGGGCTGTCACACGAAACGCTTTCCTGAGGTGAGTGATAAAACAAAATGTGTGATAGGCCGCAATGTCTGTGAAGAGTGAAGACAACAGGGACGGCAGAAGAGATTGGAACTGGCAGAAAACAGGAACCTTCCCAAAGGCGGTGACGTCATCTTGCAGCGCTTCCCGCTGGGCGGGCTGGCTGCCGCGCACCAAGATGCAAATGACTGACTTAATGAAAAGTGAGACCTGGCAGGCTCTGCAGCTGCGGAGGGGGGGTTAGAAAGCAACGGTGGTTATGTTAAATGTTTGGCTCGAGATAAGCATGACGGTTCAAAACAAAACAAAACAAAACTTGCCTTTCCCAATCAACAGGGTCATAAAAAATACTTTTGCTCTCGGACACCAATTTTATCTCTTCCCCTTCTTTTTAGAGTGTGAACACGGGAGGGTGAAATAGACTTACTTTTCTCTATTCCTCTCACTAACTACAGAAGAAGGAAAAAAGCCTACACATTATGGAAAACAAATATGGGAGACTCTGAAAGGTGAAGATAAAGCAGAACTGTTAGGGAGGTCAAGACCCACGGAAAAAAGCGGTGGGAATTCCCTGGGTTGTCTTTGTAACCATACCTCAGGCTGGACGCTGAAAGAGCTCCCAGAAACACCAGCTAATGTAGGTCAGCAACAACAACAACAATGAAAGCCTGCTCCTTTTGGCCAGAGGACCAAAAAAAGGGCAGCCTTTCAGACAGAACTTTCAGACAATGAAATTTTAATTGCCTTAATCCAATCAAACCCCACAGACAAATAAATAGTGGGGCTCTACTCACACCCACACCAGCAAAGCCTGGCGGGAGCCTAGACTTTCACCCGCTGGCGGCTGTAGCAAGGTGCCAAGCCGGGACCCAGGACTTTCACCCCTGCCGAGTGATAACAAGTCCCACCTTCAATCCCAGATACAGAGACCATGTGCAGGGCCCGGACTTCCACCCCCACCCAGGAGCACTGAGGCATGAGGCCTAGGAAACCTAGTAGAAAGTCAGGATGTTCACCATTGCCATTGCCACTAGCAGTAACAAGGCCACGTTCCCCCTTATGCTGCCAGTGAAGACCATGGGGGGAGCAGTAACAAGGAATTCCTACTACCCCTCTCAGCCAGGGAACTGTCGGCAAAGGCCAGCGGGGTGTCAGAGCTCCCGTGCAATTACAAGCAACGTGCCTGAGTGTCAACAGGCATAGGGAGAGACACGGCTTCCACCTGCTAATAACGAGGTGCTTCCTCCCCTGCCCTCGATGGAGTGGTGACAGAGGAAGCCCGCTGGAACAGAAGGTTTAAATAAGATTTAGAATCTCACAACACAATAACCAAAATGTCCAGGATTCAATCAAAGACACTCATCCTGCTGAGAACCAGGGGATGTCAAGTTGAATGAAAAAACACAATCAACAGATGCCAGCGCTAAGTGACAAAGATATCTGAACAACCTGAACAAGATTTTAAAGCAACCGTCATAAAGTGCTTCAGCAAGCAATCACGAACATGCTTGAAAGAAATGAAAAAATTGAAGGGCTCACTAACGAAATAGAAAATATTAAGAAAAACCAAATGAAAACTTTAGAACCCCAGATGTCCTTCAAATAGTGTTATGTCCATAATGTGGAATATTACTTAGTAATAAAAAGGAACATATTAATTTTTAAAGATTTTATTTGTTTATTTTTTGAGAGAAGAGAAGACGAGGAGAGAAACATCAATCAGTTGCTGCTTGCATGCCCCCAGTCCAGCCCCCAACCCAGGCATGTGCCCTAACTGGGAACCGAACTGCTGACCTTTAGGTTCACAGGCTGGCCCTCAACCCACACCAGCCAGGGCAAAAGAAAGAAATACATTATTAACATATGCAGTGATCAAGATGAATCTCCAGAGAATTATGCTGAATGAAAAAAGTAAGTCCCAAAGTTACATATAATTCCATTTATATAATATTATGGAAATGAAAAAAATTATAAAAAATGAAGACAGTAGTTGCCAAGAGTTAAGGAAGGGGTAAGAATGGGAGGGAAGTGGCCATGGTTGTAAAAGGGCAAGTCCAGAGATCCTTGTGGAGATACAGAAATGTTCTATATCTGGACATTAAACTACTGTCTTCACCACACACAAAAATCAACTCCAGATGAATTAAAGTCTTGAATGTAAGACCTGAAACCATAAAATTCCTATAGAAAAACATGCATGGGGAGTAAGCTCCTTGACATCAGTCTTGGAGATGATATTTTGTATCTGAATTTAAAAGCAAAGACAACAAAGGCAAAAATAATTGAGCAGGACTATAGCAAACTAAAATGCTTCAGCACAGTAAAGGAAACAACAAAATAAAAAGGCAATCTACTGAATGAAAGGAAATATGTGTAAATATCTTATAAGGGGTTAACATCCAAAATATATAACAAACTCATACAACTCAACAGGAAAATACAAACAATCCAATTAAAAAGTAGGCACAGATCTGAATAGATATTTTTCTAAAGAAGACATGTAGATGGCCAACAGGCATGTGAAAAGATATTTGGCATCACTAATCATGAGAGAAATGCAAAGCAAAACTACAGTGACATATCACCTAAATATGTTAGAATGGCTATTATCAAAAAGAAGAAATAATAAGTGTTAGGATGTCGAGAAAAGGGAACCTTTTGTGCACTGTTGGTGGGATTGTAAATTGGTGCAACCACTATGGGAAACAGTGTGGAGCTTCCTCAAGAAGTTAGAAATAGAACTACCATATGAACTTCCACTTCCGGGTATTTATCCAAAGAAAATGAAAGTACTAATTCAAAAAGATACATACACTCCATGTTCATTGCAGAATTATTTGCAGTAGTTAACACGTGAAAACAACCTAAGCGTCCATAGATAGATGAATGGATGAAGAAGATATCACACACACACACACACACACACACACACACACACACACGCACACACACGATGGAATACTATTCAGCCATGAAAAGGAATAAAATCTTGCCATTTGCAACAATATGGTGGACTTTAGGGCATTATGCTAAGTATAAAATATGTAAGACAGAAAAAGACAAATATCATATGATCTCACTTATATGTGGAATCCTAAAAAAATAAAACAAAAAATCAAGTTCATAGCCTCAAAGAACAGACTGGCGGTTGCCAGAAATGGGATGTTGGGGTTGAGGGAAATGGGTAAAGGGGGTCAAAAGATACAAACTTTCCGTTAGAAAGTAAGTCAGCCCTGGGGATGTTATGTACAGCTTGGTGACTGTAGTTAACAATACTATATTGCATGTTTGAAGTTGCTAAGATAGTAAATCTTAAAAGTCCTCATGAGAAGAGAAAAAACAATTATAACTGTGTTTGGTGACAGATGTTAACTGGACTTACTAAGGTGATCATTTCACAATGTATACACATGACGTATCATTATATTGTACACTGGAAACTAATATAATGTTACATGTCAATTATACCTCAGTTTTTTAGAATGTTTTATATAGTGACTGTATTAATGCCAACATCCCAGTTTTGATATTGTACAATGGTGTCACAAGATGTTACCTTAGGGGAAACTGGGCAAAGAATACATGGGACACATCAGTATTATTTCTTACTGCACATAAATTTATAATTACCTGAAAGCTTCAAAGGCAGACGACTCATATATTATGGCCAAATACCTAGTGATTTTTGGATTCATTTCCCACCCTCCACTCTAACAGTCATCGAAGTACAATATTTACCCTTATGACAATGGAGTACAAAATTCATTCTCAGTTCAAGGAAACACAGCTCCGTTTTGCAGACAAAGGACAGAAGAAGGCCTAAGAATAAAGAACTGCACTCCTTTTCTGAGTATTCAATAATACTTACAATTCCTTAGGCATAAAAAGAACTATCTTTATGAAAAGAATTATAAAAAAGGACTAATTTTTAAGATTAATTTAATGCATTAATTCAAAAGCATTTATGCTTTATGTCAAAAGCATCA
Source organism: Carollia perspicillata (assembly GCA_004027735.1). Lineage (NCBI taxonomy): Eukaryota > Metazoa > Chordata > Mammalia > Chiroptera > Phyllostomidae > Carollia > Carollia perspicillata. The sequence goes on along the minus strand of PVKM010023108.1, from coordinate 17,144 downwards.
TATGTCTACCATGTATCTAGGTTTATATTTGTTCCATTTGCTATTTCAAACCTTTGGTAACAAGAGTGTTGGACTGGACAACCACTACTCTCCCCGCCCCCAGCCTCAGCTCCAACATTTATAACTCCAGGTCCACCCCCCCATCATCCCAGAGCAAACAGTTATGAATGGAACAGTACTGTGTGACCAGAGAAAAATAACACCATTATTTTGTCATTAACAGATAATGCCTGTTCCTTTACATCAATGTTACTGATGGCGTTGATACGGCACAAAGCCTAAGAGAGACACAGATGGGTTAGTGGGCAATGAAAAGGCCAGAGTCATTTAGAAATGATCGTTCCTCTTTTCACTCATTTCCTACTGCCCAGAACCAATCTGTGTGTCATGCTCGGAAGAAAAAAAAAATGATGGGCCACGGAAATTGTTTTTCCATGGCTCTGGCAACTGTGTGCAAGACCGAGAGATGGAGAATTATGCTTTCTGAAAGAGCATGTGCTTTCTCAAAGCTGCACTGGGGGGTTTTACCAAAGCGACGCCCCCGAGTCAGCAGCAATTAAAACAGTGAGAACTCCCTTCACCTTGTCCAAGCCCTGCCCTAAGCATCGCAGCTCTGGACCTGGGATCCTCTGCCAACCATCCCCAAGTGCCAATGTCTTTGTGGGAGAGAAGGGATGAAATCGGTGTTACATCTTACGAAGAGAAATGTTTGTAACTATCTTCAAAGACTCCTTGCAAGACACAACAGCCCTCACTCAACACAGCATTTGGATGAATTCAGTGTAAATAAATATTAAAATGACTATTAAATTTCCATTCAAATGCATACACATGGGTTTAATACTAATAACTAAAGAAGAAAAATTGGCAAAACACACATAAAGCATAGCCAAACACAAGACGCTTGAAAAATAAGTCAGATTCTCTGAAAACTTAGAGCACTTCTGGGTTTGCTCATCCCTAGTGACAAGAAACTGAGAAACTGAGACTAACTCCATTTAAACATACTCTGTGCTCTCAGCAGATGCCACAGTTCGCTCCTGCCAAGGGCCCCGGTAGGCTGGGTCGTTAGTGCCAAGAACAAGGCACGGGTCTGTCTGCACATGCCTTCCATTCTGCAGGGCTCCACGCTCAGATGCCACCAGGGCCGAATTTTCTCCCCTCCACCTCGAACCAGGTGCTACATCCAGGAAGAAGTCTTACTTGTTTCTAATTCTTATTCTCTCACCACTAATTCTTGAAGGGCATATTAACCTACACTTTAAGGCTGAGATGACTACCATCAAGCCTCTGGAACTTTAGGTTTGTGCCCATGCTGATGTGGTGACATCACAAAACTGAATATAATTACGTGATAAGACCAATGGCCCAGCACTGCTCTCAAATCGACACGCCAGGGCAGACAAAGAGGGGCGGGCGCTCCGGACTTGCCGCACACCGTTAGGTGGAAATGTAGAGAGTAGGAATGTATGTGGTCGATCCCCGTCAATCCTTAACCACACTTGCTTCTGACAGGGTTAACACAATCGCAAAAACTTGGTATTTGTATAAAGCTCCACAATGTGTAAAAGGTTTCTTTCCACACTTTATCTTTTATTCTTCGTGATAACCCTCTGAGCAAAGTATTGCAGTTGTTAGATGAGGAGGCCATGACTCGGGGGAGGCCTTCTCAAGTCCGTGGTTAGTGACCGAGGAGCTCTCAGGACGTGAGCCCGGGCATCTTTTGTGCGCCTTCAGCGCTCTGTCCACAGGACCACTGACGCAGAGCGGAGCCGCTCAGAAGACTCCAGAGCTGGTAGGTCGCCCACACGCATGCCCAGTGCTTTAAGCACAGAGCTCACATGAGCTTAAAAGACCTCATGCTCTCCTGAACTGTCGCTCAAATTCAAACCACTAACCAAGCATCTCACCATCACCACGAATCTGTTAGTATTTCAACTCTTAGACTATGTGGACCACAATGTTTTTATGTGAAAAACTTAGAATATCCTGGACATTTAACTCTATTTTACCACCACAGAAGCTCCTAAATACCCCATAGGTATCAAAGCCATCTCTGACCAAATACCTGCCAAACGTTTTAGAGAATAAAGGTACCTGATTAACTGAGACTTTAGTGCATTTTTCTACAGATGATTGAAAGAAATCACGATCCGAAGTTTTGGAGAATATGTACAGTATTTTCCTTCATTAGTCAAGATACTCTCTGGTCCTCGAACTGAAACCTCTGCCGACACATTCAGCTGAGACGCCACTGCTCACCTGCTGCATCATGTTTCACGGTGATCAGAACACAAGACTGTCTCATTAAAGCGAGGGATTTGTTTCATATTAGCTAATAAAACCTTTATCAAAAAGCCAAAGCAGCTGCTTTTATGGGTATCCAAAACAGGTGTATTTGTATATTTACAAAAATATTTTAATCGCCCATCACCCTTGCACACTTTGGAAATAGCTTATTGAAACTAGAAAACCAAATGGTGGAACACAACCAGACCACTGTAAACCCTGGCCCACACAAAAGTAGTCGGATTAGCAAAACCCACAAGATACAAGCTCTGGTGAAATTTTCAGCCCATTAATCTATTTGTATGACAGAATAATAGATCCAGCAAAGTGAAGAGAAGCAAACAATGTAATATATCTTGATTTAAGAAAGGATTTTTCATTTAGTCTCATACAGCAGAGATTAACTAATTAGAGAAACATTCAGAACACACAACTGCCTGGTAGTTCCTCAGCCAGCTGGAGGAGGGGAGGGTTATGGCCAAGAAGCAGCCATGAATAGGCGACTGTCAGCAAACGAAGAACTCTCACTCGTTAATCTATAGCACGAGTATTTCGCACAATAGCATTCTCACTAGGTTTAAGAGCACTATCCATTCAATAGGAAAGCCAGCCCCTTGGACAGGGGTCCCCGGAGTGGTGGTACACAGCCTTCGTACCCTTGAGAGATCACCTGGGGACACTGGATTATTGGAGAGGAGCAGGGGAAGAGGAAGTGGGAGCAAGGGGATTGGGGCAGGGCGTTGGCGGGGATATTGCCAATAAGGGAAGCTCCTGAGGAGGAAAGGGTGAGTGAAGATGAAAAGGATCTTCAGGTCTAAGCTGGATGCAGTCGATGTTATGTTTAGAACGGACTCTGAAAGGTCCCTCAGCTCACTAGTTGTTAAATGCTGGTTTTTATCAGTCTTTGGTGAAATAAAAAATAAATAAAATAAGGATACCATAGCATTAAGATTTTCATGGAGTATTTTTTTAATTGAATGTAAAGGTTGTCCTTCATGGCTACTCTTCTCTCTCTCTCTCCCCCCCAATATATACATAATATCTTTCTCCATACATATAGATATAGATATTATATCTCTATCCATATATATATCATAGTGGGTGATACTTTGACACTTTTTCAATGCCCTTACTTGACAAAAAGAATTGTTGGTAATTCTGTGTCAGTCCTCAAAATCATTTTAGAAATTGTACCAGTCAGTAAAATCCAAAAGTCTAGAAATCACTGGCCTAGACCATCCTTTTTTCCTTCTCACTAAGTAAATTGGCCTGAGTATCCAGGTCCATTCAATTTGAAAGTTCCCTGGCAACTCGGACAAAGAGTTAGTCAGTCTTGAAATGTTCTGGCTAGTCCCGGGTCCACTCAGTGCCAAGCAGCCCCTTGCCTGGTGTTTCAGCTGGACCGGAAAGGAAGGTGGTGTGATGCAGGTATATTCTGGTATACCAGAAGACCAAGCTCTCACACACAATTGAAAAGGGGAACGTTAACTCACATCTCTGTTTCAGAAACCAACAAATTAAAACAAGGAGAGACCTGGGCCAAAGAGGAAACAGCAGGAAATAATTATTTAGGATTAAGATTTTTGTTTCTAGGCATGTGCAGTAAAATATTCCTTGGATCAATTTTATTTGCCTCCTTTGATGAAGCCAAATTAACTTAAACCAATTGTTAGAAGAACTGCCAGTTATGGATACTAATGCCACAGAGTCTAAAATATTTACCCTGAAGGCTTCTTGGTTAAAACATTTAAAAACCCTTTTGATAATCATGAATTCCCCCAATCATTAAACTCATTAGGAATTACACCTTGGTATGTCCTAAACTAATTATTACAGAAACTTCAAACAGAAAAGTCCTACCCAAGTCTGCACCCCTTTCCAGCTCTCCCCCACCCGCTCCCAACTTCCAGATTCTCAGTTTAAAGCAGACAGTGAAGAAAGTGCGAACAGGGAGTGGGGCCGGGGTGGGTGGGAACCTCACTCGGGTAGTGCCCTCCCAGGAGTTCAGACCTCTTAGCACCAAACTACTGTATTTCCCCAGCACTACAGGAGCAAAGAGCTTGCCCTAACGGGAGAAAAAAAAAATTACTTAATCCAAACTGACTTAGGTCACATACAGGCAGAATCACCCTGCTTGACCTCTTAACACACACATGTGTGTAGACACACAAACACATGCTTTTAATTACATTCTTTTTTGTATTGTCATTTCCCTTATAAAAGCCTCTGTTCCCAAAAAATACATTGAACTGCAGGGACACATACACAGCTGCCAATCACCCACACTGACTCTGGTGTTTAGCAGGTGTGTGCAATCTGTTGCCGCACTAGGTCATCCAATAGCAAGGGGTCATTAAGAAGTAGCGGGCACTGCCTGGATAAAGGGCATTCTGCCTCTCAGCTCTGTCACTCAGTAGCTGTGTGACCTCAAGCCAGTCATTTACGTCTCTAGGCCTCTGTTTTCTTGTCTATAAAAAGACAGATGCAGAATACTGGCGCTGGTCATTTCCCTTGCAGCCTTACCATTCGAGGTTCTGTGCAACTACAAATGACTTAATAACCACCAGCAGCTAAACAGAGCACACGCATCCCAGCCAGAGGGTTAGCAGAATCTGTGGCTGACCGTAGCCAAACTTAGACTTTAATGTGAGGTTCTTTTTACAGTTAGTTTTGGAATGAACTCAAAAACCGAAAGGAAGTTGGATTCCAATCCCTAAATCAGTCCAGCAATCATTCTCCAAGGGCAAAAGGCAAAACCTGCAAGCCTTAGGGAGAGCGAGCACTGCTGGAGCGCAGCAGCCAACTGCACGGGAGTCCTGTGGTGCGGCGCCCTGCCTGCAGCCTCTGAGAAGCTGGTCAGTCACCCAGCACAGTCCCTGACAGCAGACCGGACCAGGTGCCCAGCTTCCCTGTGGGCACCCGAGGCTGCCACGTTAACTGCCACTCGGAACGAAGGCACACAAGTCTTGAGCCACCACCCTCATCCACATGCTACAAAAATCGAGTTGCCCCCCAGACCCAGTAAAAACATCAGCATTTATCAGAATGCTGATGGGTTTTCAGAAACAGAAAGACTTACTCACTGAAAGGAAGAAAGCAGTTCTTTGAATAATGTGGTGCAGCTTCAGGGCCTGCCTGGGGTGAATGGGAATTAAAATAATCAAAATCAGTGGTAATAATGTGCTCAAGAAGCAGTTCTGAAATGCAGATTACCCACTCAGTAGTCAACTCACTAATGACATTAAACAATATGAAATACAAACAGGAGAAAAAACAATCTGAGCCAATTACTCTGATTATTCTTCTGACATCAAAAGGTACGGCAGATGAAGCTAAATTTCCACACATTAATATGTAAGCCAGTATAGAATAGAAAGTAATACATATGATGAAGACCCACGAAACTTGAGTACACATAACTAAAATCTCTAATCAAGCAAAAAACAGTTTTCTAAATGATAATTAGCAATAATTATGTTCTTTAAGTGCAGGATATTATGAAGTATAAGCTATAATATTTTTTAAATGAAAAAAAACAGAATTCCATTTCCTAGCTACAGTACACCAGCTGTAATGAACAGAGCGACTTCAGAGAAGATTGCTCTGGATCTTATCAATAAATGGACCTGCAGAGAGACAGTTACATGTGTGACGGGTGTGATCAAAAGTAGACGTTCACAAAGAAGGGCAATATTAACTAGGTCGCATGTTCTGTGCCAGAGAAAGAAAGGAACGAAGAACAAAGTGGGGGAGTAACAGGAGTAGAAAGACGAAATTAGAAATCTATCACTCCTAAAATATTTTGTTGAAACAATATACAACGCTGGGCAGACCTTTAGCTGACTCTTCCTTTTGTTTCTCAATTTGCAAATAATCATTCACAAGGGGCGAGGCAGAATTCCTGCCAAGCGCACAGTGAAGAAAGCGAGAGTGCCGCTTGTCTTCCTACCTGTGTCCGTGTTATGAGTTCAGTAAATGGGGGTGCAGTGGGGAGAGTGGTTGGGGCAGGGGGTGGCTAATTAAAGCAGCAGCATACGCTCACGATGACCTGCACGCACACACGCACACACACACAGGCACACATGCAGGCACCATCCAGAAAGTACTGCCAACCCCTGTTGCACCGGAGTGTTTGTAAGGACAGAGCAGGGCTAGCGCACAGGGCAACGCCACGGAAGGGAGCAAGGCCCCATTGTGCCACTCACATAGATCTCACCATTCCTTCCTGTTCCGCCACCACGCACACAGTGCCACCACTGTCTGCAAAACGAACCGTGGCCCAGGACACTGAAGCCAGCGGCTTTCCTAACATCCCGTGGCCGGTCCCTCTGACCATCGTGGAAGGCATACGAGAACCACACGTGTTTAATCATTGCCTTTAGGAGACACTTCAGATGAGCTGAAACCTGAACCTCGCACAGGAACAAACACTAACCTGGAATCCTAGCTCTGGTGCAGGACGAACATTTCATTCCTGAGGTGCCAAAGAAATGTCCAGCTGAATGATCACACCGGCAAAGGTCCCTTCACGTCATATTTGACAACAAAGCCAGGTTTTATTCCACTTTCCCATTTAACCGCCACCACTGACAACAACCAAAACAGCGCCCTTTAAAAATAAAACCCATATTAAGTCAGCCTGAATTTTTAAAACACAAATAAAAATCTCAGGTTAATCCATGCAATGCCAGGTGCCCATCTGTTTGCCCTCTAGTTGCCTCATGGGCCACTAGGAAAGCTTGAGGAGAAAACTTTAGTGTTAAAATCCAGCAAAACCACACATGCAGTTAATACCACTGAACTACACACTTAAAAACGGTAAGGATGGTAAATTTTACGTGGAGTCTGTCTTACTACAATAGACAAAACCTGGGGGAAAAGATTCTAGCAAAATCATTGAAAAGTTATACCCGGAGCTGAAAATAGAAGAGGTCAAAACCAGCAGTGGGGGAGGGGTGCAGGGGGTCAAACGTGGGGAGACAGAAGACCTGGCTCCGGCTGACAGGCACACAGCGCAGTGCACAGATGACACGTCACAGAGCTGCACACCTGAAACCCACATAACTTACTAACCAAGGCCACCCGACTAAATGTCATTTAAAAATAAAAATCAAAAAACAACCGTGGGTGGAGGCAAATTGCTGCATAGGACGTGAAAGAGTCCTATTGCAGAGGTCTGCGTGGACACCTTGCATTCTAGCACATTGCTTTCTGCCTTTGGTTTTTTTTTGTGGGTGGGTTTTTTTTTCATATAAGCAGCCAACATAGCCTGGTGTTGATTTCCCAGTAAAAGCTGCTTTTCAAACAACTACAGTGTGCTGACCGGAACTTCTGACCCACACACACGGACCTTGTGCTGATGCCGGCTCCACACCGCTAGAGCCCGGAGCTTCCCTTTGACGTTGACTTCTCTTTACCAAATTTCTTTACTCGCACTGTGTCATCTGGCTTTCTCCAGTCTGCTGCAGATGCTCAATTACCTGCCTCCAGCCTTGAGCGGATAGATAAAAAGACACATACTTTCCTACGAGGTACTTTACAGATTTAAGGGAGAAACAGGGCTGCATTTTGATGGGAGAAGAATCTTTCGGACAACTGCTTTCTGAAAGGGACACAAAGTAACAAGGTAACTGCGAGCTGAAACGAGAATCCAAAATGAGGCTTCGAAAAGTAGCCTGTGCCTTCGATTGGGATTTAACATTATATTTAGAATATTTACTCTCAGCCCTAAGTATAAAAAAGCACTCTTAAAAATGAAAATCCTGGGAGGCTAAAAGAATAAATAAATAAGGTTCTCCTGTTGCACATAAGATTGCTAAGACTAGTAATCTGTAAAAGAGAAAGAAGGAAGTAATAGCCCCTTGGAACTCACTGAGCATCTACTATACTTTCAGGAATATTCTTAGCACTGTGGGAAATTAGGTGTAAGTTATGTGGTCAGGTCCCTTAAGAAGTTTGCCTTTTCTTTAGAAAACCAGACTAATCCCAAAGCCTTTATGGGCCATACAGTGTAGCTCCTGTTCTTCAGGGCTGCAGGAGATTGGCGATGGGGGTTAGGGTTAGTCCAGTGTGGACTGCCCCTTCGTCAGTACTGTTCTCTCTGCCCAGCATCATTGACCAAGGTGCACATGCTGCGCATGTGCCTGTACTTTGAATTCCTATCAAGCCCTGTCTGTTGAGAGCTTCCTATTGTGAAGACATACCATTCCCACAGCCTTGGGATAGAGGAAGCAGCTGCTGGGGGGAGGCAGCTGCTGTGCAGGCTGTAACCTCATGTATCCTTCTCATGGTCCTTCCTCCCCCAGGGATGGTTCTTTCTTTATTCAGTAAACATTTATTTATTCTCAGAGGGGAAGGTAGGGAGAAAGAGAGGGAGAGAAACACTAATGTGTGGTTGCCTCTCGCATGCTCCCCACTGGGGAGCTGGCCCACAACCCAGTTATGTGCCCTGGCTGGGAATTGAACCAGTGGCCCTTTGCTTCACAGGCCGGCACTCAATCCACTGAGCGATACCAGCCAGCGCTATTCAGTAAACATTTAATGAGACCTCATAGACATCAGGAACTCAGGAATACAAGGTTCAGATGTACAGTCCAACAGGAAGATCAACAAGTCCACAATTACAGCACTGTATAAAACAGACCAAGGGGGAAGGAATGAATTCTTCATGAAATAGTGCTAGGAAAAATGGAGGGCTTTCTAAGTACACATGAAATGGAAGAAATCTTTGGTGATCCGGTATGATTTTAATTTGTTTCATCTATGAATCATTTTAAATTAGAAAAAAAGTTCACATGTACCACATGAAATTATTTAAATACCTGTCTACCAGAAAATGGTATAAACAAAATTGAAATCAAATGATAAATAGGACAATCTATTTGCAAACAACATAATAAAGGTTTAATGATTTTAATAAGTAAAGAGTTGCTATAAATTAGTAAGGAAAACAGTAACATCTAATATAAAGATGGACATGAGCAACCAGACAACTCTAAAGAATTGGAATCAGTTAATAAATACATTAGAAAATGTTTAGCCTTATTAATTAGTAATAACCATAGGTATGCAAGTTCAGATAACAAAGGGATATTACTATTAAGTACCAGTAAGAGTATGGAGAAATGGCTGTTCTCATAAATTCCTAGTTAGGAAGGTAAATTATGTCTCAGAAAAGCAACTTTGAAATATATGCACAAAATATTTAAGCATTACACTTAGTACATATACTTTGACCCCATAATTTTACTTCTGGTAATTTTCTCTAATGAGATGATCACAGATTTGGGATTTACCTACAAAAAAATTCACTGCAACATTATTTAAAGTTGCAAAGACGGGAAACAATTTAAAGACCCAAAATGAAGGCGCGGTTAAATGCAGCCCAGAGGAGCAGTAGAGTACGCATGCGCGGCGTGTGCGCGCATGTGTGCGCGAATGCCTGCATAGGTTTGGGTTCTCAAACTTTTTGATTCAATCAATCACTCAATTATTCGTCAGTTGATATTACGTGCTTAAAGAAAACATCCCTATTTTCAGCTCCCTGAAATGGGTTTATCATCCTTGTAATCACATGAATGGCCTCTCCCACCTCAAAAAAACCAGCCTTATTTTACAGATTTTAAAAAGGAGACCCCCTAGGGCCCAACAGCTAATAAGTGGTTTCTGCGACTCCGGAGGCCACATTGCCACGACACAGTCCTGCCTTCAAAAGAATGTTGTTCCTCAAACAACCACCAAATAATAACAAAGCTCCACATTTGTTAAATAATGAGCTTAACACAGAGAAGAAAATTACATGCTTTAATATTTTCTAGCAGCGGATTACAGTATTTAGCAATAATAATTCCTTACTAATGGGGAATTACAGCAATTTGCCTTCTAACATTGCATTAGAAAAATAATGTAATAAACTTCTAAGTGAACTGATTTTAAAATGTCAAGAAAAGGAGTATTTATTAGTACAGAAAAGTCACAGGGAAATGAAAACCTGAAGGCTTTATTTATACATTAAAAAGAAGAAGAAATAAGCAATTATAGAACGTTCGAATGGGATAACGGTAGATGGTTTCCCCAGTTATTTCATCAGAAAAGCATGCAGACCAGGATTCTTACTTTGAAGCTGTCCGTGAATACAAATGAGCAAGTCACATCACAGCGATGTCGGTCCAAGAGCACAATATTTTAGTATTACCATCTTTTTCAGGGAGAGAGAGAACGGCTTCCTAAATACAATGACACACCACTCATTAATATTTAGACGTCGTGCACGCTCGGCTTTCCAGGGAAACTGTGACAGGGCATGTGAGCGTGAGCAGCAGCCTCATAGCGGACACGACAGAAGGTGCACTGTGAACCACCAGCTCACTGTAGCAAAGAGAGGGGCCAGCGTGCTGGCCTGGTTGAGGGTGTATACAAAAATCAGCATGGAAACCAGTAAGAAAAGGTGAAAACAAACTAGAGTGTTCCATATAAAATCCAAGAGCCCTACCTGTCTCGCTATTTCTCTGAGTACACACCAATGCACATCCAAGATTAGCATAATAGTTGGTTTTGAGTAGCTTTTCCCAAGTCCTTAATAAGTGATCTCTTAAAATAGGTCCTGGCTGGTGTGGCTCAGTGGATTGAGCGTGGGCCTGCGAGCCAAACAATCGCGGTTCGATTCCCAGTCAGGGCACGTGCCTGGGTTGCAGGCCAGTTCCCAGCAGAGGATGCACAAGAGGCAACCATACATTGATATTTCTCTCTCTCTCTCCTTCCCTTCCCCTCTAAAGATAAATAAATAAAATAAATAAAATAAAATTGAATATTACAGGAAAATATGTTTTGGGAACATTAATATATGTCCTCTTGGGGATCTCTTCAGGACAATAAAATCCTGTAACAAAGAGACATAGTTAATTTTTTATATACTCGGTTCTTATGGACTAAACTGTGTCCCTAAGTCCCAGCTGGACCACATTTGGACCACATTGGATTAAGGTGAAATGAGGTCACAAGGGTGGGGCCCTGATCCAATAGCACTGGTGTCCTATGAGACGAAGAGATGCCAAGAAACACATCTACAAAGCGGGAAGAGAGGCTTCACTAGAAACCGCCCTGCCAGCACTTTGAGCTGGGACCGCCAGCCTCCAGGACGGTGAGAAAATAAACTTCAGCTGTTTACATCCCCCAGTCTGTGCTGCTCTCTTACAGCTGCCCGAGTAGACGAATATGCCAGTATTTCCCAAACTTACGTGAACACAGAACACTCGGGGCCCAAAGCTCATGGTAACATCTCTGAATCAGCTCCGAAACTGTCATCCAGGGTAGTTCAGAGACTGCATTACAACTACATCCCCACCTTGGCAGCAAACACTTGGGCCTTCACCGTTTAGCAACAGGATAGTATTGTCCTCTCAACAGTCACTCTCTCCATTAAGAAGACAATTAAGAAACATATCTATCAACACTGTTTACTTTGTAACAATGCTTAAAAGGTTAATCTTATCTGAAAACTTCCACTATGTCACACCACTCATTAATAATAATGATATTTATTAGCACTTCCTCTCGACACCTAGACACTGTGCTAAGCATATCACAGGCAATAGCTTACTCGGTCTTCCAACAGCCCCTAGTGACAGGTACACACTTGACAAAGGGAACTGTGAAAAGGAAGAGTATGTGGACCAAGGCCACAACTACCAAGGGACTAATCTGGAATCCAAATCCAGGTCCTCCTCTGAAGCCACCGGCCACAAGTATGCTCACTCCGCTTTACATTGCCTTGTCTCCTTCTTGGGGAACTCATGTGTGTGTCAGACTGGTCACCCCAAAACAGTCAGTATTTTGGTAAACAGTGACAGCTTTCGGACATTAAAGAGGAGAGAGAAAAAGTGTATGCCAGGTCAGAATGAAAGCAGGTCATATCAAATCGTGCCACCGGTACAATACTCATTAATAAGCACACACACAAAAATAGTCTTATGACCTGTCCCTGAAAGCTGGGTGACGTCCCTTTTCACTGTCCACTGGCTCGCCAGCAAACACTTTGCCTGAGAGGCTCACTCACAGGCAGGCAGAAGGAAACTCTAGAAGCAGAATCAGCTAGGTTCCTGGTTGAAAAAGGCTATAGTTTTCTGTGGGACACACGGCCCTGCCCAACAGAGCTCCAGCAAAAGTTATTGGGCTTAATAGGTTCTTATTTTCATTCTTGCAGGGGTGATGGAAACTGAAAAATCATTTTTTAGCCAGCATCACATATGTGTATGTATGTGTCTATAGAAAGAGTTAGAAAATGTGTGTGTGTGTGTTCATTCTGACATACTGGCTAATTAGCAAACCTTCTGCAGTAGATTTCAATAATAACATATGAAGATGCTATATAGCTAGCTCTGAAGTAGGGATTCCTCAGTTGAGCAATTCAAATGCTAATACCTATTTGTTTTTATCAGTCAAGGTTGTCCAAATAGAACCAACAGGATATGTATAGATAGAGAGATTTATTTTAAGGAATTGGTTCACTTGAATGTGGAGGCCTAGGGAGTCCACAGTCTGATGGGGTAGGCTGGAGAATCAGGAAAGGGTAGAGTTCAAGTCCAAACGCAGTCTACTGGGGAACCAGGACAAGCAGGTGTTGCAGGTGAAGCCAGAAGGCGGACTAGGCTGCTGCCTGAATTCTTGCTTACTTGGAAGAGGTCAATCTCTGTTCTGTTAAGGTTTTCAACTAATTAGACGACGTCCACTCACATCACGGAGGGCAATCTACTTTATTAAAAATCTACCTATTTAAATGTCAGTCTCATTCCAAAAACAAAACACTTCACAGAAACAGCCAGAATGCTTGACACATAAAATTAACCATAATACTACCCCAGTGATAACTACCTATACATTACATTGTTTATACTGAAGTATTTAAAATAAATATCTATACTATACTCATGAGAGTAGCATAAGCTTCTGTAAAAAATGCCCACCCTCTAAAATTTTGGGCCTGAAAAGAATAACGTTATTTTCTCTCATGTAATGAGCAGTCCAGGGTGCGGGGCTCCAGGTCATCTACTGTCTTCAGTACCAGCTTCCAAGGCCACTCTGGCCACTGAAGATCACGGGTCTGGGAAGGACCGTGGTGTACAGAGGTTCTATTGTCCTGGTTGGGAAGTGGCCCACGTCCCCAGCTGAGAGACTGGATAACGCTGCCCGGCTGTGTGCCCAGGAAGAACAATGGGATGTCAGTTCTGTTACCACCCCACATGCGGTAGAGGAACTGGTGGTACCAGCAAGTAGAAGTCCCAGCAATATTTAAACTCATCGGCATGCCCTCCCCCTTTTTCCTTCTTCAGAGCACTTACCTCTCTTGAAATTATCTTGTTCACTTGCCAGTTTACTTATCTACTTCGCAGCAAGTCTGAGGAGGCATGCTGGGGTTCCACCGCTGGGTCACGCTGCAGTGTTCATCCTGGCCCCCGCCGGACGGTGACTTTGGGCAAATTGTGACACTCTCGCAGCCTCTGCTTTCTCGTGTAAAGATGGGGATAACACTATATGGAGTGGTCTAGTGCCCTACCCAGCCCCATTCAGCACGAATGCATCTGTCCCCAGCTGCTAGGAGTACTGACAGCCAATAGCTCTCCGCTACTCAGAGACAGACGGCCTTGCCCCCTCCTGGGGGCATCTGACATCCACTGAGCACTGAGGGGCATGAGGAGATGTAAAACCCTGGTCCCCTTGTACCAAGATGGGACAGCTCTACAGGGCCTTCCCAGCCCGCAGGTCTCTGCAGTGACTTTTGCTGCAGCCACGTGGCAGTGCCATGCCTCCCTCTGCCTCTGTCGCTCCAGTCCTGCTGCCTGTTCCCCTCACCCCTTTTCAGGTGTTGATCTCAAACACTTCCTGCACACACCGCTCCATCTCAGGCTCGGATTCCCAGAGAACCCTAAGGCAATATCTCACAGGCTTGTGGGGATTAAAACAGATAAGCCTGGGAAAACCCTCAGAATGGAGACTGGCACCTGATAAGCAATTCAGTGAGCATTTGTGGAGTTGAATGGTGTGTTGCTCGTGTTGTAAATAAAAATGAAACCTTTCATGTTGCCCTAATTTTGGATCAGTTATGTTCTTCTTCAGATCAGCATGACACTTACTGAGATGAGATGGGAGATTTTATCAGCCTGTATCTTTCTGGGAAACCTGAGAGCTTTTTGATTTCTCACATTTCCTCCTCAACTCTGCTTCTTCCTGCAGGTTTAGCTGGTACAAAATCTCTGACATCTCTGCCACCTCACCAGCACGGAGGGGGCAGACACAAACACCCAGGATGTTTCCTTGTCCTGCCTCTAAGGCCATTTGCATCACCGATCAGCCCCGGCTTCTCCCTTAGAGCACTACCTTCACCTTCCAGTCTGTTCACCTCGCTGTTATGTCTCACAAGAGTGTTCCACCTCCTAAATGTGAAGACAATAAATTCAGTGTCTAAACTCCACCAATAATTTTTAAATAATTAATTCTTCAGACCACTTTCAAAAAGCAACGTTTAAAAAACACTCCAAAGCAGGTCACTTGTCAGCTCCCAGGTGCGGAGGGCACTGTGGCATAGGCCTTCGCATTCATTTCCCTCCCATGCAAATATCGTACAGATCGCACGGGAAGAGCACAATTACCAGCCTCAACTGGATCAATCTCCTCCAATTGAATGTCAGAGAAACACCCTGGGAAGCCATCGTTTATAGGTAGCCCACTCGTCACCCCTTTCAGATGGACTCCATCAATTCCCAGGACACAGGAACCTTCTCTAAGACGCACATTCACATAAAGTGGAGTGGAAAATAATTGTGTGTCTCCACAAGAAAAATGACAGTTACACCAAGGACAGCCTCCTACTTTTTGTGAGTCGCTCATAACTCTGCTTTTAAAATTACGTCCGTAGGGAGGACACTTGGAAAGGCACCGCTATTCATCACAAGCACTGTCCGAACCACTCACAAGTGCCTTCACCTTTTCCTTCTTACAGGTGCACCTTGCTTAGCTTCAGTAGAGGCTGCCCCTCAAAACAAAACGTATCACGTGAAAAACTTTCATCCTCTACAGGTTTCTCAGAACATCTCCCCTCTGAGAGTCTTAAGTAGAGATTGTACATTAAATGGTTTTATAAAAGACCCTGAATAAAAGCTGTTATCTACATGGAACATTCACTTGCACCGTATCTCATGATCTATTGACATAGAGCACTTGATTGGTCAATATCACTGGCCAAAGACAGAGACAGAGGTCCGATTCCAGCCATCTGGAAATCTATTATCACTGGGCTAATGCATAAGCCTTTCACCTCCACAGATCTGGTTTCAGCTTCATCAGTTAAAAGTGAGTTGGGTGGTCTTGTCTTACCCACATTAAAGACCTATTATGCAGTTCAGCCTCATAAAATACTATTGGCCATGGACATCCATTTAGTATAAGTCAACCTTGGGGAAAAGTCCAGTTTCCTAGATATGCCTCCGTCTCTGATCACTTATTCCCTGCTCGAGCTGACCCTGGGCAAAATTATGCAGTCGGCCATCAGTGTGGGGTTACTCTCAGTCTACTTATTAGTCAATAGCGTAAATGGAAATAGATTGAAGGATGGAGCAAGAGACAAAAGACCTAGCCATGAGCAAGTCTCTGACTCTGTGGCTCAGTACCTTCGTTACTACAATGAGGCTAACAACCATCCCTACACCCTGAGTGTTCTTGGAAGGCTCAAGAGGGCTCCAGGCAGCTATGGAAGCCGTTAATCCTCGGTAAACGATAAAATGACAACTATCCCTTCGTGCCCTCTTTTTTACTTCCTACATTTTCCAAATGCCCCTCCCTATTTGCAGAGGCCCCGTGCCCTCCAATCACCCCTGCTCTTACCCAAGGCCAGACTGTTATTAATGCTACACTATAGGCCTCTGCTGCCTGCTGTATCCCAGTAATATTTCTCTGTTAATTTCTCCTTCCCACAAAACATAATCTCTGCTAGGTGCCAACTAGTTAAGCTGAGAACCTGCTAACCCCTGTGTCAGCAGAGAAAGTGCTGTCCTGCCAAGCACTTATTGGAGACCCCGAATTTTCCAAAGCAGTTTCAATATTGGCACAGGTTGACTAGGGACTCACAGAAGTGAAGGCACAACTTTTGTCAATTTTCAAACCAAGAAGAGGGCATGCTGACTTAACACCCCTCTGGATCCGGGCCAAGGAAATCCAGGGCCAGCCAGTCCTGTAGGAAATAAAAGATGACTGCCACACATCCATATCCCAAATTCCTGTGACTTCTCTGCATCCCCAAAACACAGGAAACTCTAGACAATGTGTCTCACCTGTGATTGTAAGCAACTGGCCTCAGCTCAGAACTTTCTCCCATTGCCAAATGGACTGTGATTCCCTTTACTCCTCTGATATTACCTCAGATACATCGAGTGGTTAAAATGGGACCAAAGACTCTTTTAAGCTAGCTCAAAACGACCCGCCTGTGGCTTCCTGATAAGCCCAATTATTTTTTAAACCCGAAGAGATTTCTCCATATGTCTGTCCAAGCTTCTGAGTCACTCTTCTTCGGGCACAATTTGGTTGATTCTTAGGAAATTCTAGCTAGGATTAATATGATCCTGAACCCACCTGTTAGAGAGATAACCAGACTGCCCCCAAATCATACCACCCATATCATACCAAATCATATCATAATGAGATATATCATACCAAGGTGATTGCTCATCTCACTAAATGGAAATGTTTTCATACAAGGCCCTGCGTGAAATGTCCCAGCTACTGCACGCCCCTCCCTCCCCTCCCCACCCCCCAGGAAGAACCATGTAATCAAGGTCAGCCAATGGGGAAAGCTCTTGGGACAAAAG
>PVKM010023107.1:0-21367 GCA_004027735.1 Carollia perspicillata | reverse complement strand
CCTTTGTAGGTAACCACCCCCTTATTTCTTGCTGCTTCTAGAATTCGCTCCTTCATTTTAATCTTAGCTAATGTAACTATGATGTGCCTTGGTGTGTTCCTCCTTGGATCCAACTTCTTTGGGACTCTCTGAGCTTCCTGGACTTCCTGGAAGTCTATTTCCTTTGCCAGATTGGGGAAGTTCTCCTTTACTATTTGTTCAAATAAGTTTTCAGTTTCTTGCTGTATTTCTTCTCCTGCTGGCACCCCTATGATTCAGTTATTGGAACGTTTCAAATTGTCCCAGAGGTTCAAAAGCCTCTCTTCATTTTTTAAAATTATTGTTTCTTCATTCTGTTCCAGTTGGATGTTTATTTCTTCCTTTTGTTCCAAGGCATTGATTTGAGTCCTGGTTTCCTTCCTGTCACTGTTGGTTCCCTGAATATTTTGTTTTATTTCATTTTGAGTGTCTTTCATTTGGCCTTGCTGTGGGTTCTCTCCCACTGCTGCCTTAGTGGTCTGGTTGTTCTTTTTGACTGTTTCTTTAATTCCATGGTTGTCAAAGTTCCATGCAGTTTGATTTTCTGGCACTTCTGGTTGTTGATTGTTTTTAGATTGGTTATTATCGTCCTTTTAGTTGTGCGAGGAAGCGAAGGGTTTCTCTACCTATGCCTCCATGTGGCTGGAACTCCAGCAGTTCACTTTTATGGCTTGATTATAAAAGAGCCTCCCCTCCAAAAAAATTAGTAAAGTCTTTATCAGTTTTTCCGAAGTTTCTCTTACTTTTTTGATAACACAGATTATTTCATTTTCAAGGACCAATTGTATATCATTGTTATTTTATCTCTTTTCTTCAGTTATAAAAGTCCTGATTCTACCAGATCTTCAGATATTAAATGGTTCAGTGACATCCCTTTTATCATCTTCAGGAAGTCTTTCATCTTTGGCAAGAATTTTAATTTTAATTTTTTTTGTATTTACATTGCATTGGCTAATATTTATAGCATCAAGATTCACAGAAAGACTGACCGAAAGGATTACCACAATGAGTAGAGGTAGCTGATGGTATTGAACTAAGAAATATTTTGGCAAGTATGAATTTTATAAGAAGTTTGTTCATCAGAACGTGTTTCTTATTATGACTTTTACTACCGAGTGACCTGGGTAATTAGGTATTTTGCTAATGAAGCTCTGTTTATTGAATGCCTGCTAGGGGGCTTCATCTGTCATTATATTGCCTATTCTCTTCAGGTTCATGTAAGAAGTTATTGAGTCCTGCTTGATCTCATGAAATAGGGTATTGAAAACAGATTTTTTGTGAAATGCCTTGAGCTACCCAGTTACTACCACCTGAATGGCCTTAGGGTGTCTTTGGGTTTTCTCAGGCTGGTGTCTGTGTAGTTTTCTCCAGAGGTGTTCTGCTGCTGGAGCAATTCTCATCACTTTTATTTGTCAGGAATGACTCACAGAGTATTCTTTTTTAGGAGTTTATTGCTTTAACAGGCAAACGTTTCATTATTTTCTGATATTCAGCACAGATTGGGGGAAAAAGACAGTTTATTTATAGAGCTTAAAAAAACAAATACAGTGTGGACCCTGGGCATATTAACCTCATCTCCAAGTTCATATTCAGCCCTCACAATTTGCATGTATAAACAATATTTAGAGCTTCAGAAGCCAAGTAATTTCTCCTTCCCATTTTTATCTTGATCCCAGGACCCAGACTTTATCCTTATCTGCTAGTCCTTAGAATATTTACACTTATGAAGTTCTGTCAAATGGATTGTCTCTGCTGTGCAGCTTTGATCTCTCTACTATCTTTTATAGGTTATTTATGATATTTTCCATCTTCTCAGTAGTGCCCTTAGCATTAAAAGGATAATGTTTTGCCACCCTAGTGGGAGTATATTTCTTTTGCATTTGTGTATGTGTATACCTGTGTATGCTTTGTATCTGCCATGGTTATTATTTTAAAAAATATTTTATTTATTTATTTTTAGACAGAGGGGAAGGGGGAGAGAGAGAGAGAGAGAGAGAGAAACAACAGTGTGTGGTTGCCTCTGTGCCCCCTACTGGGGACCTGGCCTGCAACCCAGGCATGTGCCCTGACTGGGAATCGAACTGGTGACCCTTTTGTTTGCAGGCCAGCATGCAGTCCACTGAGCCACACCAGTCAGGGCTGCTATGGTTATTTTTATATGGCTGTGTATATTGATGTAGATGTGTAAAGAAAAGATAACTCTGGCACAGGGTATTTAGTTGCACCATAGTACAATTGATGTGGCATTGGACGAAATCTATTTTTCTTTTACCCAATATGTCCCTAACATTCAAAATTTATAGGGACAAGTGGATCTGTTTGTGGGCCAGAAATAAATGCTCTGCCTTATTTGATCATGTTTGCTTTTATACACTGAATTCTATTTTCACTTTTGTTCTGAAGATCCAGCTTTTGTATAATTTTCTCATCTTTTAAGATCTCTTGGAGGCTAAAATTCTCTTTGCATAAATTGGGCAAAAGAAATTCTGGTGGCAGTTCTTAAAGTGTACTCTTTATCTTGCTTGTATGGAATTAGATCTCCTCTATTCATGCATCTACAATAAGGATAATGATAAAGAGATAAACCTATTTCAGCCAGTGATCTGCTGTTGGTCTGTTTCATAGTGTGGCATCATAAAACAGAACATTTTGTTTTATTTGGAGCCTTCAGAGTATCAATTCCTCTGTCTTTTTAGTTATAGTTTGTATCAACTTTCATTCAAGATGGTGGCAGAGGTAAACATGGCTGGCCTCCTCACGCAACCACATCAAAATTATAGCCAAAATATAGAACAACCATTGCTCAGAACCGCCAGGAATCAAGTTGAATGCAAGTTTGAAGATTACAGAATTAAAGAAACCACATCCCTCCAGATGGCTAGGAGGGGCACAGATGAGGAACAGTCTGGTCCCACGTCCATGTGTGGTGGGTAAAAATTTGAGAGGGATAGCACAAGAGCGAGGAGTCCCAGGTCCACACAAGGCCCTCCAGTCCAGGGTTCCAGTGCCAGGAAGATAAGACCCTATAACTTCTGCCTGCAAAAACCAGTGGGGATTGAGTTGGAACCCACACATGGACTTACTCATACTTAATCTGCCTGAGCTTCAGCACCAGGGTAGCAGCTTGAAAGGCACGCGTAGCACACAGGGAGAAACTGAAGTGCGTGGCATCAAGGTGAGAGCTGGGGATAGCTTTCTCCCAGACAGAAAGATGGGCAGAGGCCAGAGTCCTTTTTCTGAACCCTCCCCCTGCAGACACACAGAGCTGGCAGGGTGGTGCCATATCAGAGACTCCCGTCAACCTGGCTAACACCGTTTGCCCCACCCTGGAGATCCCCAGAGACGAAGTCCCAGCAAACTTACAGTCCCACCCAAGCTGCTTTTCCATGTGAATGGCTGGTCTTGGCTCATGCTTCACAACTTCCTGAATATTCTCAAACAAGCAACAGCTAGCCTCAGTGAGCCTCCAGCCACCATACCTCTTGCTAAGTGGCTCCAGGCTCCGCACTAGCAGCAGCCAACCTATATTCACAGCTTGGCTTCGCCTGGGGATCTCCAAGCCTGGCAGCCATCTTAGATTGCTTATAGCTCAAGCAGGGTGGCCTGAGGCAAAACACAGGTGGAGGCTAATCTTGGCCTGTACCACCTGGGAAACCCCAGATACTTTGTACCCAGTACATAGCTATAGACCATGTCAGACAGAGTACCACCACTCTGCCCCTGCACAGCTAATCTGCCACAGTGCGGTGGTTGGTGGACCTCTTGCAGCTGACCGGCTTGGGTAAATCGCTCCCATTGACCTGTCAACAGCAGTCAAGGCTCTACTACAAGAGGAGGGTGTACTCAGCCCACAACTAGGGCACACTATGAGTACCCAGCTTGGGTAATAGAGGAGGCTGTGCCACTGGACCCTACAGGACACCTACTACATGAGGCCACAGTACCAAGACAGTCATACCAGCTCTATCTAATATGTAGAAACAAACACAGGGAGGCTGCTGAAATGAGGAGACAAAGAAACATGGCCCAAATGACAGAACAGATCAAAACTCCAGAAAAAGAACTAAACAAAAGGGAAATAAGCAATCTATCAGATTCAGAGTTCAGTAGTCATAAGGATGCTCAAGGAACATAGTGAATTCCTCAGCACCATAAAAAAGGTCCAGTCAGAAATGAAGGATACTCTAATTGAAATAAAGAAGAATTTACAGACAAACAACAGTAGAGTGGATGAAACGAAGAATCAAATCAATTATTTGGAACATAAGGAAGCAAAAACTAACCAATCAGAACAATAAGAAGAAAAAAGAATGCAAAAAAAAAATGAGGATAATATAAGGAGTCTCTGTGACAACTTCAAGTGTTCCGACATTTATATCATAGAGGTGTCAGAAGGAGAAGAGAAAGACCAAGAAGTTGGAAATCTATTTGTAAAAAATAATGAAAGAAAACTTCCCTAATTTGGTGAAGGAAAGAGACATGCAAATCTAGGAGGCACAGAGAGTCCAAAACAAGAGTGATACAAAGAGGCCCAGTCTAAGACACATCATAATTAAAATGCCAAAGCTTAAAGATAAAAAGAGAATCTTAAAAGCACTAAGAGAAAAGAAGTTATGCCCTGGCTGTTGTGGCTCAGTGGATTGAGCACCAGTCTGAGAACCAAAGGGTTGTTGGTTCGATTCCCCGTCATGTCACATGCCTGGGTTGTGGTCGGGGGTGCGTGAGAGGCAACCACACATTGATGTTTTTCTCCCGCTCTTTCTTCCTCCCTTCCCCTCTGTCTAAAAATAAATAATAAAAAAATAAATAAAAGAAGTTAGTTGCCTCCGGGAGAGTTCCTATAACACTGTCAGCTGATTTCTCTTTTCAGGCTAGGAGGGATTGACAAGAAATATTCAGTCATGAAAAGCAGGGACCTACAGCCAAGACTGCTCTACCCAGCAAAGCTGTCATTTAGAATAGAAGGGCAAATAAGAAACTTCCCAGACAAGAAAAAACTAAAGGAGTTCATTATCACGAAGCCATAATTATATGAAATGTTAAAGGAACTCATTTAATAAAACGAAGAAGATCAAAACTTTGAACACTAAAATATCAATAAATACATATCTCTTAGCAGTTAAATGAAAAAAACAAGTTACACAAACAAGAACAGAGACAGAATCATGGATATGGAGAGCGTTTTTCTGGTTGCTAGATGGGAGGAGGGTGTGGTAGAATGGTGAAAAGGCGAGGG
Organism: Carollia perspicillata; assembly: GCA_004027735.1. Taxonomy (NCBI): domain Eukaryota; kingdom Metazoa; phylum Chordata; class Mammalia; order Chiroptera; family Phyllostomidae; genus Carollia; species Carollia perspicillata. The sequence goes on along the minus strand of PVKM010023107.1, from coordinate 16,113 downwards.
GATTAAGGAGTACGAATAGGTAGGTACAGAATAACCCTGGGGATGTAAAGCTCAGTATAGCAAATGGTATAGCCAAAGAAGCTATAGCAGGACCCCTAGACCTGAACAATGGTGTGGGGGCTGCTTCAGGGACTGGGATGTGCTGGTGTAGGTGGGCAAAAGGGGAACGATTAGGACAACTGTAATAGCATGATCAGTAAGATAGAATTTTAAAAAGAATTTGTAGCAAGGCAGGACTATTATACCATTCCATCTATAGTGTAGAGCTAGAATAAAATTTATCATGTGAATAGTTGTTCATTGAAAAGTAATTTAATTTTGGCAATAATAATAATAGGAGATACATACAGATTTCAAACATTTTATTTTAACTTATAAATAAATTTACTCACCAGTGTATCGATAGAGTCTTTCTGTGAGGGTCCACAACCTGCCTCTGCTGTCCAGTTTTTATTTCTTTAAAGTGAGACAAAAACTTAAAGACATCCATCTGAGTTTTTATTTTAATTTCAAAGATTTTATTATTGAATCACATGTTACAACAGCTTATTAACTTGTTTATTTTCTTTGAGCTTTTCAACAACATTCAACTTAGTTTATACAGAAAAAAACCCCCCTGCCTTTTCATACTCAATTTTCATTGGTTTACATAATATTTAATTAAATTAAATCATTGCAAACCAGTGTAGCCAGCACAAAGAGGTTTGGGGACATACACATTGACTTGTTAAGCATATGATTCAACTGGTAAGCATAGAAGTACATGAACCTTTTGGAGAGTTTCCTATGATCAATAAACAGGGCATGAATATGCTTTAGAGAAAAAATGAACATATTGATTGGTTAAATGGATGTCTGTTAAAATAGCTTTTATTTATGTGACCAACATTGATTGCCTCAGGCACTGCGGAGATACCCAAACATTTCCAGTCTTGATTATTTTTCCCCTCAGATTTTGGACCTGAATATCCAACTCTCTAAAAGACATTGTCTCTCTAAATCAAAACTCATTATCTTTTATTTTCAGCCATTTACCACCCACTGCTATTCTTTTACACAAAACAAAACAGACTTTTGTTCTTCCTGGGGTTCCTGCTCTGGGTAATTGCACCCCCCCTCCCATTGATTAATTTAGAACCTGGGAAATATTCTTGACCTGTATTTTGAAGATTATGAATTTAGCTCTCAAGCACTACTTTTACTATATCCCACAACATTTTCTTTAAAAAAGAAAAAAAAAACCACAGCATTCTAGAGGTGTAATTGTCATACAATAAACTACACATATTTATATATATATACTCTCATGAAATCTTCACCACACTCCAATGAATATGGTCATCATCCCCCAATTTTTTCTCATCTCCCCCTGTTACTCAACACCTTAGATTGCTTTGTATTTCCAGAACATTTTTATACAGGAATCATACAATATATACTCTTTGCTGTGTGGTTTCTTTCACTTGACAAGATTATTTGAGATTCAAAGTCTAAGCTTGATCGGTATCTTCACTTCCTGATGAGAAATGCAAGAACATTAGTACACTTTAACTCCATTACTCCTGTCTATTTTATATCCTACTATTAATGTGTGTTTGAATTCTTTTAATTTTTAAACATATTTCTTTGGTTTAGATAGGTTCTATTTGGTTTCATTTAGACCTATTTACTGTTTTTTTTTTTTTTTTTTTTTGCTCTTCATTCTTTCTTATATCTCACACCTTCCATCTGGGATCATGGTCCTTTTATATAACATACAACATTTAGGTTTCCTTTATTTTAGATCTGCTGTTGGCTAACTCCATTTTATTTTTGGTTAGCAAGTGTCTTTATTTCACTTTCATTCCTCAAGGCTATTTTCACCGGGTGTAGAATTTGAAGTTGGCAGTTATTTCAGCGCACAAAAGATTTCATTTATTTTCTTCTGGCTTTCCTATTGCCCTGTTACCTTTGAAGGTGACCTTTGGTGATTTTTCTCCGGCTTCTTGTGATGCTTTTTATCTTTTTTCCCCCAACAGTATTATTTTGCTTGCCTAATTATTTTGCTTATTTTGATGGGTTTATTTATTCTGCTTAGGATTTATTGGATTTCTTGTTTTTTTCCATCAGTTTTGGAAAACTCATCCATTATCTCTGTAGATTTTGCCTCAGTTCCATTTTCTCTCTTTATCTACGTTTTCTCTATATTCTCTGTTTCATTTACCTTGTCTCCTGTGTTTTCTGTATTCTGTCTCCCATGCTTTACTTCAAATAGGTTTTTTTATCACTAATTCTTTTTTTAGTCTTGTCTGATTTGCTGTTAAACCCATTCTTCGGTGGCCTGATTCAGTCATGGTATTTTTCTATTTGAGGATATCTATTTGGCTTTTGTTCATATTTACAGTGTCTTTTTAAAAATATCATTTCCAGTTCTCTGCTGAAATTTCCGAGCTTAGCATTTATATCTCTTAACACGATAACCATCTTTGCTTATAGCCTCCATCTGATATTTGAATATTTGAGGTTTCTGTGGTTCATTTCTGTTCTCCCTGCTAGACTATCTTTTTTCAGAGCAGATTCAGAGAGCCTGAGATGAAGGCTGGTTTTCTATATTTATAGAAAGCTCACAGGCAATTGTGACATTTAAATAGGATTTTGAACCATTGAGTTAGAAAATGCTGTAATGCTAAATCTGTATAATATCAACTCCAAAGATAGTAGGATTTCATATTAATCCTTCAGACAAAGAGTAAATTGAAATGAAGTAATATAGGCCCCCAGTGGCAGTTCTAATCATTATTCAATTAAATATTCCAATGCAGTGCTAGAAATGGAAAAAGTTAAAGCCTGTGTGTATTGTTTTCATATCCTTAGGTGTTTGCCCTGGGACTGGATTCAGCTTTGAATAAGTCAGGAGACTTGGGTTCTAGGACATTCCTATTAATAACTTTTAGTGGACTGTGGAGTGCTTTCATTTCTGTGCTTTCTGTTGTAAACTGAAGTTGACATACAGTTCTTAAATTTTAATTGTCATAAAGAATTGGTAAGCATTTCATAGTAATAATAGCAGCTACTGGGCCTTCCACTCCTACCTCCAACACTGCCATCACCATGGTCGTCATTACCAGCAACCACCTGTTCTTTGTGTATGTATCTCAAAGTTATATTTAAAACGGAGATGTAATTGACATATACCATTATATTAATTTCAGATATTAATGCTTTGATATATGTATATATTGTGAAATAATCACTACAATAAGTCTGGCTTACATCCATCACCATACATAGTTAGAATTTCTTTTCTTCTCATAAGAACCTTTAAGGTCTCTCTTAGCAACTCTCAAAGATACGATACAGTATTTTAACAGTAGTCACTGTGATGTACCTTACATTCCCAGGACATAGGCAGTTTGTACCTATGGCCATCTTCATCCATTTTACTTCCTCCCTACCCCCTGGCAATGGCCAATCTATTCTCTGTATTTCTGAGTTCATTTTTTTACATTCCCCACAAAAGCAGTATTATATGGTATTTATTTTTCTTTGCTGAGTTATTTTACTTAGCATAATGGCCTTACAGTCCATCCATGTTGTCCCAGTGACAGGATTTCCCTCTTTTTCATGACTGGATAATATTCCATTTATAAACCTAACACTTTTTATTTAGTCCATCAATAAACATGTAAAGTTGCTTCCATGTCTTGTATTTTATAATGCTGCAGTGCATATGGGAGTATGTATATCTTTTCAAGCTAGTGTTATGTTTCCTTCAGATACATACCCATAAGTGGAATTGCTGGATCATGTGGTAGTTCTACTTAGAAATTTTTGAGGGTCCTCCATACTGTTTCCCATAGTGGCTGTACCAATTTGCATTCCACCGACAGTGCACAAACGTTCCCTTTTCTTCATATCCTCACAGACACTTGTTATTTCTTGCCTTTTTGATAGCCATTCTGACAGGTGTGATGTGGTATATCATTATGTAGCTACCATCTATTTCACACTACATCTTGTCAGGTAGTATATAACAAGTTCATTTTTCCTTATAAGGAGCAATCCAGGGCCTCAGGAATGTTATCGTTATTATTAACACATGGCTGTTATTGTTCTTGTTACTTTGGCTGTCTCATTTTGGTTGTCTGTGCATGAGAATTTGTTGATTTATTTTGCCTAAGGAAGAAAGCCCAGAAAATAAATAAATGGAATTTAGGAAGTGTTCCGCCCCAAAATGTAAGATATACCACCCTCTTTTTTTCAACTAAATTGTTTATGATGAATTCATTTACTTATTCGAAAATATTCTTTGAGTGTAATCTACTAGGCAGAGTCTAACAAGTAAATAAGAATTAAATCTAAAAAAAATTTTAAGCTACAATATTTCATTACCTTTGTAGCCTTATCATGTACGAAGTAAAACTTAATTTTACTAAAGTGGTTTGTGATTGACTCTTCTTTTGAGAGTCCATTTTTGGATGGTGGTGGATTTCACTTCACAGTTCCTGCAAACAAATGAAACTGTGTTGTGATGAGAGTTGATAGCAAGTCTGTCACTGCAAACACAGAAGCACGATCATATTATCTCACGGGCATTTAAGCTTAGCATTATGTATATTGAATATTGAATATTCAGAGATGGCTAAAGTGTCTCCAATTTAGCACCTTTTCTTTACAAGCTCATTTTTCTCTTACACATTTTTTATTTTGTTCTCTATTGTGCCATTTAGCAGTGTGTTTAGACTATTAAACTAAAAGATACTTTCTGTGTTTGTCGTACATTTTACTTGAGCTCAGCCAGATAAAAAATAGATCAAAATCACCTGTACTGGGGGCAAAAGAGGAGGAGATAGCAGAATCTATTCATTCAGCAGCTGGCACCTAGTTTTTTTGTTAGGCAGAATTGTGTTTGAAAGGCAGAATTTGCTGACATGTGCTATAAAGTAGATTTGTTTGTGGTGTTTCCTTCTGAAATTTTAGCCTTGTCTGAGTTTGCTTGTTTCACACATGCAGCACTATAGACAAGTCCCCGGGTGTGCCCTAACTGTGTGCCTGGTGCCTGACGAACTAGGAAGAGTTTTCAGGCCGTAAACATGAACTAGTGCCCTGCGTCGTGCGCCGTCTCTTAGGAGCAATGAGGAGTACGTTCCTGTGGCCTACGGTGACATTTAGCGGCTGCATATCACTTCTTGCCGGGCCGCTGTTCTCTGTCATGGGGTGCCCTCTCATCTTCATGTTCTAATGTGAGGTTTTTTTCTTCTCACGACAAGAATATTGAGGCCTGTACTTTATAAAGTTACTTCTCACTAGTAGACAAGGGAGCAGAGCTTGGTCAGTCATTTTAAAGCGGGAGGTCTTGTGTCCTGTGCATTGATTTCAGGGAGTGTTGCTGCCCTTGTCTCCTTCCTTTGAGTTTCACAAGATTCCATTTTCAAGAAATTTATCAAATGGATTTGAGACTCTTGTTTTTGTTGTTGTTGTTTTAAAACATACTTTGCTAGTAGGAATGAGGCAGGGGAATTGGTTTCGTTGTGGTTTTTGATTTTCGCTTTTCTGCAAGGATGAATACTGAGCCAGCTTACATGGCGTAGGCAGACGATGTAAAGGTCACTGATATTAGCCTTTGGTCTCCAAGGTGTCCTAGGGAAAGTTTTTATAAATTCTTCTGTCTTGGCAAAACATGGCATACCAGCAAGCTTTTCTTCCAGCTGCTTCTCAGGTTAGCAAAGTATACTTCTAGGAGTATCATCTTTTGTAGAGAGACAGAAAACTGTATTTATTTTACTAAAAAATATTCAGATTCCTTCTGCTCCCCCACAGTAACCTAGTTATCTCATTTGTAAATGCAGGGTAAGTATGTAAACAGACACTTTGACATCGTTGTGTTTCTTCTTGAATGGCTTATAGCTTCAGTCTGCGCCCTTGCAGTCCTGCCTGCCTCCCTTTTTCCATCTCTCGTTTCCCGCTGTTCAGACAGGGTGGACATGGCCATGATGAGGCATGTGGAATCATTTGTTTTCTCTTCAGAGTAAAAAGACAGAGTGATTTCATTTGAGTCCAGTGAAGATGTTAGTGCAGCTGCGGAGGCTTTGTATTTGTCAGGCTGTGGGAAACAGGTGGCCCGCTCTCCAGGCTGCTGAGTTCTTAGCTGTGAAGTGTGCTGTGCGGTTACAGTCACTGTGTCCCCGCTGCTTCCGCCGTTCTCTGTGGTACCCTCCTTCACAGTCTGCTGTCTCTTGCCTATATGCCCTTCAGGATTTCCAAAGATGAATGGCCTCAGCCCATTTCTAACCAAACAGGATCAAGATTAAGTTTCTCTTTTTTTCTCAGAAGTGTACAGTACATTCTTCAATCTCCTGTTTAGCCAGCATGAAGATCTGTTTATTCCTTCATGTACTTTTTTGTTAAGAATCTTTACTTGAGTGATAGAGTGATAGCTCTGTCTGGGTTTAATGTTGTATTTTGGATGTGTAAAGGTTTTATAAGATGAGAATGTCTAGGGTTTTACGTTTGTTTGCTCTGAATTGAACATTATCTTCAGTCATGCCCCGTGAGCTTTCTGGAAGCTTGATCTTTACTGACTCTGCCATCTCAGAAAATAAAGAAAATAGGTAAAACCAAAAGGAATAATTGGAAAAAACTCCTGTGGGCAAAGCAGGGAAAAAAACAGGGAAATCTTGTGTCAATAAATGATCAGAACTGACAATCAGATTTACTGATTGTCAATCTATAGTGAATTAAAAAAATTGTTTTATCTTTTAACAAGCATTATTTAGTTAGATACAGATTTTTAAGTATGATGATACTAATAATACTTCATTTTTGTGGTGGAATGCTTTAAAAAGAAAATGTGCATTTAATTCATAAATAAAATTATTTTCTAATTAAAAATATTATGCTCTAATATTATATACCTGTGAAATAATAGAAAATAGATATATCGGTCTCTGCCCCAGGTTCTTGGCACAGAATTTCTAAAGTCCATATAATTTCCCAAGTGATAAGAGACTAGGAGCATCTTTTGTTGTAATATTTTGTCTTTCACTCTAGTTCGTAACACAGAGTTTCTAAATCCCCTTGAATTTCTTGGGTAATAGCAACGTCTTTAATGAAATGACTCAAATTGGCTCCTGTATGGGAGCTGGTCACCAGAAAGTCCAAGTAGTGAATAGAAGCTTGGAATTTTCAGCACTGCCCCTCATTCTTCAGACAAGGAAGAGGGGCTGGAAGTGGAGTTAATTGATCCTGCGTACATGAGGAAGCCTCTGTGAAAATTCCGATAGTGTGGGGTTGGGAGAGCGTCCAGGTGGCTGAGCACCTGAGGGGCTGGGAGAGTGGCGAGCCCAGAGAGGACTTGGAGGCTCCTGCTCCTTTCCACATGCCTTGCCCTGTGCACTTCCTCCATCTGGGTGTTTATTTTATCCTTTCATAGTAAACTGGCAAATAGCAGGTGGTTTCCAAATTGATTGGTATTATGTTCACACTTATTTTGTCAATTCTGATCATTTATTGACACCAAGATTTCCCTGGTTTGAAATCAGTACTCTCTGTAGATAGGAGAAATTATATTTAAATTTCACAAATATTATAGGTGTTGTGTATTTGTAAAACATGTTGACTATTAATTAGGTGGAAATCGTAACCTCTGGGTGTGCAGAGAGCATGTCTCTTGTTCACCATTGCAGCCCTGGATGCCTCACGTGATGATTACTACACACATTTTGGTCTAACGAATGAACTGGGGTATAGTCTTTCAGAATATTTCCCCATCAACAGCTTTCATGCAGATAGTTTTCATTCCTTTAAACCACCAGTGATTGCCTCTCATAAAATAATTAATAAATATGCTCATTATTCTTTGCTGTGTGTAGACCTTAATGTCTGTTCAGAAAATTGAGACCTGTATGTATTGGTTTAAAAAGAGGCCACAGCTGTGGGGGAGCTTTGCCTGCAGAGCCCCCACCGTCCACCACAGTTGAGAATAAGTCTACCAAGACATGATCTGCTTGGGGAGGAAAGGTGGTTGATCTCTCAAAGGAGAAGGAGAGCCTTTTCCTCAGTGGGCTTTTGTTAGGTTCATTTTGCACAGGAATAGAGGTGAAGCTCATTAATCATTGTCAGGCAGTAAGGATCAAACAATAGACAGCTTACAAAGAACTACGAGGGCTTATTCTGAGCCAGGGTCTGTTAGCTAAAGGGCTACAAAACTTTGGGAAACAAACTCATTTCCTGCACAGACCGTTATTTAATTGAGAGCATTCTAAACAAAACAGGTTTCACAGGATTTTATATATTCTTTCTTAGGCCTGATCACCTGGGAAACCAGCCCTTTCCAGCACAGGGTTGCATTGCTCTTTGTCATTGTTTCAGGCTTAAATCAGGCAGGGGAGGTAAGGCAGCCAAGAGATTAGGAGACTTCTTGCAGACAGAATGAGGACTCAGGCTATGTCAAAGCCGAGGGGCGAGGGTCCATCACTCCCTTTTTCTATAGCCCCTCAAGTCCTTTCCTGGGGCTCCCTGTGATCATGCCTGTCTTAGGTCATTCCTCCCTTGAGGAATCTTACCTGTCATTGGCTAACCATCAAGTATTAGGGGCCAGACAGGGTAAAGTAAAAGGAGAAGTGGCTCTCCTGCCCAGGGCATAAGCGTTGTCTCCTTAGTGGCTTAGGGTTCGAAGTTCACTCACTCAGCCATAGCCATGGGGGGTTACAGCTTCTGAAACCAGGCAGGGCAGTTCTCAACACACAGTGTGTTTTTATTCCCAACATTTTATTATGGAAATCTTCATACAGAGAAGTTGAAAGAATTGTGCAGTAGATACCCATATACCTACCACCTGGATTCTACACTTAGCATTTTAACATATATGCTTTATCAGGTGTCTCTCCATCTATCAATCCTCTTTAGTTCACCTTCTTTTATTTATATATTTCAGGGAAGTTTCAGCCATTAGTATACTTACCCCCAAAACTTCACAGTTCATCTACAATGTTTATAAATGGAATGCATCTGAAGTAGACTATTTGAAATTGTATGTAATCATTTGGAACAGATAGTTGTCAGAAAATTAAATTCTATCATTACTTTATTTTCAATATTTAGATTGGAAGGTCAGATGAGAAAAGGGTAAACCAGCTTAGATCTGTATAATTCTTTATAGTTTCTAAAAATATTCATGTGTATTATCTAATCTGATACAATGTTATTGATAATAACAGTAGCTAAGAGGTAGCGAATGCTTACTCTGTATCTGGTACTGTGCTACGTTTACCTTTAATGAAGGTACTCTTCATCCCACTGATTGGCTTATTGTATTTATTTTTCAAGTGGATTGATTTATTCACTTAAATATTTCTAAGCCCTCAGGTATGCTGTTAAAATTCACATTTGTCAAAATGCTGCTGTTTTAGTCTTAATTCTTTTGGTGTTTGGATTCCCGAGAACAAAAACATTTTCTTGAGTACTGTATCTTTATAAATTGCTATTCATAATAATGTTTGAGCACAACTTGGGAAGAGTGACTGAAAAAGTTCCTATGTTCTTTGATGATCTCTTGTAAATTAGCCTCTAATAGCCAAAATGTTGCATGACTTTAAAGGCAAAACAGATTATATGAGAATCTGTATCTAATAATTATTTCTCCTTGGATTATTAAGTGTTACAATTCTATTAATGATAATAATCACTATTTTTGTATTTACTGTGTGCCAGATACTGTGATTTGTATCACTGTATGTTTAATTTATTAAAAACAGAGGCATAGAGATTAAATCACTTACTCGTCCCCTAGGTAATATGACTAGTAAGTGGAAGAGCCAGACTGTGAATGTTTCAGCTCCCAAGTCCTTGCATTTGACCTCCACCCTAGTACTTGGTGTATAATCCTTAGGCCGCTCGCATCATGATTTCTTGGGGTGCTTGGTAGAAATGCAGATTCTAGGGCCCCTTGCCCAAGACCTTGCTGCGTCTCCCTCTGGATGAAGTATGCTTTTTAGTTGTTCAGTCGATTTTTATGTTCACCAAAGTTTGGGAACCACTGTGCTGTGCTATCCTGTAAGCATTATCATGCTTTAGTCCCTGTCAGCCTGGAAAGATAGCCAGAATCAGTGAATTGTTCTTATCCTTGGAGCGCATGCCACTTTGGATTAATCTTTATGCTTTTGTCTTTACTTCAAGATTGTCATGGATTTTAAGCATCCAGATGGTGTCACAGTGCCGGTGATGTTGCCTCGTCGGAGTTTGCTGGTGATGACAGGAGAATCCAGATACCTTTGGACCCACGGGTAGGTACTGAAATTACCTTGATGACAGGGTACCGTTTGCTCTGTGAGACTTCTCATTCTCTTCTTTGCTGTGGGAGCGACCAGAACCCTGCTCCATATCTGCACATAGTGTCCTATGGGTTTACATCCCCAGGGACACATATGGCATTTTGTTTTTTTTAAATATGGCATTTCTTCTGAAAAAAACTTCAAATTTAAAGAAAAGTTGCCAGCGTAGTATTGTGAACTCTCTCGACCTTTCACTTAGATTTACCAGTTGTGAACATTTTGGCATGTGTTTTGTCTCTCACTTGTTATTATTATTATTTTTGCTGAGTCTTAGCAGGATGAGTTACTTTATTGCATATTTCCTAAGAGCAGGATACTTTCTGTATCGGAGGTTGGCAAATTATGGCTTGTGGGCCAAATTCAGCCCTTAGTTTGCTTTCATACAGCTCTGTCGCTAAAAATGGCTTTTAGATTTTTAAAGGGCTATAAACCCCCCCCCCCAAAAAACCCCAATATGCTACAGAGACTGTATGTGGTCCTCTGTGCCTAAAATATTTACTGTGTGGCCTTGTTACAGGAAAAGTTTGCCAATCTCTGTTCTGTAAAACTTCAGTGCAGTCCTCAAATTCAGGAAATTCAATATTGGTCAAATTATCATACCAGTACTCTTATCATACTTTTATTCAATCAATTTTTAACTTTCATTAGTTATGCTTTATAGTCCTGTTAAAGAAAAACCAGAGCCTATCAGTAGTTAAAGTAGCAAAAACAAGATTTTACTTGGGAATTATTGCACTAGGGGAAAGAGACATCAAAGTAGAACTGGGCTCAGTTTTCTTTTTCTTTTTCTTTTTTTTGGTGGGGGGTGGGGGCTCAGTTTTAAATACAACAAGGAGAAATGGGAATCTACAGCCAGAAAGCCCAAGGTTGGGGATGGGTCTTGTTGGATCGCGGGTTACTAAGAGGAAACCTCAGTGGCAGGTAAGGAGGGGATTCTGGCTAAAACAACCGTATGATTCTTGCTGAAGGCGGGCCACGGTGATCAGGTAGTGGGGGATGAGGGGAATGAGGAATCCGGTCAGCTGTCAAGGATGATCAGATATCAGGGATGGGGGATTCTGGCTCAGGTTGACTTTGCAGGATTCTCGTTAGACTCTTGGAGGACATGCCCAACTATGGAACCTGGTCAGGCTCAGAGGAATCAAACTAAACTTTGCTCAAGCAGGGAATCTTTGTCAATAAGTCATGGTTAGTTTTGCCTCTGATCTAGGATTCTGTCCATGATCCTGTGTTACCTTTAGTTGTAAATTCTCTTTAGTCTTCTTCAATATGAGAAAATTCCTCAACTTTTCTTTGTGTCTCATGACATTGACACTTTTAAGGAGGCCAGTTGTTTTTCAGAAAACCCCTCAATTTTGAGTTTGAATGACTGATTCTAATCTGAAAGAAATGGGTTATGTACTTTTGGCAGGAAGGTATCTTTCAGCCTTTGAGAAGGAAGCATCACTATTCTGAAATTTACATGCTTGTACTTAAAATAAAATAAAAGTACAGAACTGCTGAGTTCTCTACTTTTAGTACTGACCTGCTTGGAAATTTAGTAGATGTATTTATAAGAATTCGAGGAAATGACCATGTAAATGAATTTGTAACCTGCCCTAAATGTGAGCCTCAAAAACAGGTGGCCTGATTTTGTGCACTCGCTGAGGCTTTAATCTGCCTGACTTCTTTTTTTGTGTGGCTGTTTAAAATATTTTTACTTACAGGAAAGAAAATGGTGATGTGATCCAATAGTTTCAATTATTCTTAGAATTTTGAGAATATTTACATTTTCTCTTTTTAGGTTCAAGTATTTTTACTATTGGTAACATTTAAACTTAAGAGTAATGGCATTATAGCAACTACAAAATAACAAATTACTTTTTATAGGCCTATGTTTTAAAAATATTTTAGTTTATTCTGACTAATGGTACAGATTAATTCTAAACGTCATTTTCATCACCTTATTCACTTGTTCAAAGCACATTGTGGTGTAAATGTTAAGAGTAGTATCTCTGGAAGATTGAATTGCAGGTCATCTTGTTTTATTTATTTATTTATTTAAACCTCTCTCTAGGATCAAAATTCTCCACAATAAGTTCAAGGGAAATAAGCTCAGTATTATTTTTAAAGGCTCTAATTGACACTGTTGCTCGTAATTTGATTGTATGTGTGTATTAGGAAGAGAGTGAGAAGGGGGGGGGCACATACAGAGGCAGGAACAGGGAGACACTGACCAAACGAATGGTACACCAGCTATTGAGGAGTTCACCACAATTTCTGTGTAGAAGGGAGAATAGATTGAAAAAGCACATTTAATACACTTTAAACTACAGAGTAGGGCAAAAGTAGGTTTATAGTTGTGAGTACATGAAACAGAGTGTATTCTTATATTATTTATTAATTATTGTAGAGTGTATTATATTATTTATTAAGTATTGTATTTTCTGTGTGAACAACTGTAAACCTACTTTTGTCTTACTTGGATGTATAAACTATAGGAAATAAACCTTGATATAAATTTTTTTATTTCTGTGCTATAAAAAGCACTAGAAAGCACTGTTGGATAGAAGAAGGTTGATTAAGACGGCCCTATAACATTAATGCCAAACACTTTTAATTTGATCTGGCTTTATTTTAGTATTCTGGCCACCATGCCCTAAATCAGCAGTCAGATTCTTTGGCTGGGGCAGTGATGGTCCACATGGTAGCATTTAAAATTTTTTCCTGCATGGTGAGAACTTCTGGCCAAGATGGAAGCCTAGGTAGAAGTAGTTTGCTGCCTCACACAACCAAAAGAAGGACAACAACCAATTTAAAAACAAAACCCAACCAGAACTGCCAGAAAATCGAACTGTATAGAGGTCTGACAACCAAGGAGTTACAGAAGAAACATTCATCCAAACTGGTAGGAGGGGTGGAGACAGGTGGCTGGGGTGGAGGACCAGGTGGTCCCACATTTGTGTGCAGACAAACTGCAAGGAACAACTGGGGAGCGTACAGACTGTGCAACCCAGGGTTCCAGCACAGGGAAATAAAGCCTCAAAACCTCTGGCTGAAAAACCTGTGGGGATTGTGATGGTGGGAGAAACTCCCAGCCTCACAGGAGAGTTCATTGGAGAGACCCACAGGGTCCTAGAATGTACACAAACCCACCCACCTGGAAATCAACAGCAGAATGGAGCAATTTGCTTGTGGGTAGTGGGGGAAGTGACTGAAAGCTGGCTGAGAGCCAAGCTAGTGGCACTGTTCCCTTTCTGATCCCTCCCCCACATACAGTGCTGCAATGCAGCAAAGAAGGTTGCCCCACCCTGGCAAATACCTGAGGCTCTTCTCCTGCCAATGTAATTAGAAAAAGAACTAAACAATGAAGAGATAGCCAGTCTGTCAGATGCAGAGTTCAAAACACTGGTAATTAGGATGCTCACGTAAATGATTGTGTGGCTGCAAAGTAGAGGAAGAAGTGAAGGCTATGCAAAGTGAAATAAAGAAAAATATACAGAGAACCAACAGTGAAGGGAAGGAAACCAGGACTCATATCATTGATTTGGAATAGAAGGAAGAAATAAACATTCAAACAAAATAGAATGAAGAAATAAGAATTTTTAAAAAATGAGGAGAGGCTGAGGAACCTCTGGGATAACTGTAAACATTCCAATGTCCAAATCATAGGGGTGCCAGAAGGAGAAGAGGAAGAGCAAGAAATTGAAAATTTCCCTAATCTGGGGAAGGAAATAGACTTCCAGGAAGTCCAGGAAGCTCATAGTCCCAAAGAAGTTGGACCCAAGGAGGAACACACGAAGGCACATCATAATTATATTACCAAAGGTTAAAGATAAGGAGAGAATCTTAAAATTAGCAAGGGAAAAGGAGACAGTTACCTACAAAGGAGTTCCCATCAGACTATCAGCTGATTTCTCAAAAGAAAGCTTACAGGCAAGAAGGAGCTAGGAAGAAGTATTCAAAGTCATGAAAGGCAAGGACCTACATCCAAGATTACTCTCTCCAGCAAAGCTGTCATTTAGAATGGAAGGGCAGATGAAGTGCTTCACAGATACTGTCAAGTTAAAGGAGTTCAGCATCAGCAAACCTTTACTATAGGAAACATTAAAGGGACTTGTCTAAGAGAAGATCAAAACTGTGAACAGGAAAATGACAACAAAGTCACAACTGTCAACAAGGGAACCTAAAAAACAACAAAAACAAACTAAGCAAACAACTAGAACAGGAACAGAATCACATAAATGGAGATCACATGGGGAATTATCAGCGGTGTGGGGGGAAGAAGGAGAATAGGGGAAAAAGTACAGGGAATAAGAAACATAATTGGTAGGTACAAAGTAGACAGGGGAAGGTTAAGAATAGTATAGGAAATGGAGAAGCCAAAGAATTTACATGTATGACCCACTGACAGGAACTAAGGGGTGGGAATGCCTGAAGAGGGGGATAAAGGGGAGGAAAAAATGGGACAACTGTAATAGCATAATCAATAAAATATGTTTTAAAAAATTTCCTGCATATAAAAATCAGGAACTTTTACATAAAAATCTGAATTTTCTGCTTTTGAAAATTAGGAAGGTCTGACAGCACTGGGCCACAGTATCATTTGGCAGTAGTTGCCAAGACTGTCAATGGCTATCTTTTTTTTAATTTAAGATTTTATTTATTTATTTTAGAGAGGGGAAGGAGAGGGAGAGAAACATCAGTGTGCATTTGTCTCATATGTGCTCCTGGTTGGAGACCTGGCCTACAACCCAGGCATGTGCCCTGACTGGGAATCGAACCTGTGACCCTTTGGTTTGCAGGCCAGCACTCAATCCACTGAGCCGCACCAGCCAGGGCAATGGTCGTCTTTTGATGAGTGCTACATTTTCAAGTTCTCTAAAGTTCATACCACTTTTTAAACCTTCAAATAAGGCTCAGTATCACCTGTCACTTATCACTGTGCTTGCATAATTGTTTTATAACAGAGTTAAATGAAAACTAAATATTTCTGGAACTCATGTTGGTATCAAAAGTAAGGAAAGGAGACCTAGAATGAATGAGAATGTGTGTTTTAAGAAAAATGGAAGAAAACACTTTGTTTTTTTGAAGTGAGGGCTATCCCTGTGTGTTTAATAGCAACAGTGTATTTCTAAATAAATCCGTCTGCTTCACTCATCGATGTTATTTGACTGGCCTTGCGAGGCATTATTTCATGAGTTTATGTGAACTCTCCTTGAAATTATTTTTGCAGTTTTCTTTGTGCCAGGCACTGTTGTAAAAGCTCTACATGTATTAACTCATTTAACTCACACAGTCTGAGTGGAAGTTTCTTCCATGGTTTTGTCCCCATTTTTAAAGGAAATTGGAGCATAAGGAGGTTACATAACTTGTACAAACTCACAAAACCATTAAGATCAGAGCGCAGGCAGCTGGGCTTCAGGATCTGTGCCCTTAAGCATGATGTTATAGCTAAACTTGCTTGCTCCCTTTCCTCTGTGAAGGCCTTCCATCTAGCCTTCACACTTTAGCCAACTCTGAATGCAGTAAATTTCCTTGTCTTTTTCATTTACTTTTTTAAAGATTCGATACAGCTCAACTTTTACTTCCTTTAAAATTTATAAAGCTTTTTCTGAGCACATTGGCCTGAAATAATTTCTCCTGTATCTTAATTCCTAAAAGACTATATTATTTATACTGCCTTGCAACGTGGTTTTTATTGTATTGAACTACCGTATTTTGCCGTGTATAATGTGTACCCATGTTTTTGGCCCAAACTTCAAGGGAAAAAATTTTTGTTTTAATTTTTTAATTCAGTTTTTTATTTATTTACTCTATTTTA
>PVKM010023106.1:0-21453 GCA_004027735.1 Carollia perspicillata | reverse complement strand
CTTTCCTTACCAGTAGCATGACTTTTAATAGTCATTCCAGAGAAAAAGCTATTGCCAAAACCCAACATCTCCTTCGTGTAGTCTTTTACCTACACCTCTGTGTCTTGTAGGTGCTTCAAACTCGAATAAATTCATTACGGTCTTCCATAAACTGTCCTTGCTAACAGCACCCCAGTTATAGGACTTCAGGTCATTGCTCCCCTTAGGCCCCATATGTAATCATCACCCCCAATAATCCCACCGCAAGCACGGCTCTAGTACCTCTTCTCCATTCTTACTACCACCGTCCCCACACCCCACACCCGCCAGGCTCAGGCTCTCATTTCCTGGGGCTGCTGCAACAGCCTGTTTGATGAAATGCACAGCTCTGACCATGACTTTCTGTTCAAAACCACCTATGTGCTACCAAACTCGAGAGGTTCGCTGCTTGGGGTGCTCTAGTCAAAAATGAGACGGCTGTCAAAAGGTAGCTTGATTTGCTTATGGCAAGTAAAGGAGACAGGGGATTTATATCCAAAGTTCTGTTTCCAGGAAAGGAGGCTTAGCCATTGTTTACACCCACTATTTGGTCAATTACATGTTGATTTCTTCTTTGCAGTTGGCTACATTTATCATTAGGTTGAGTTCTTCTCAAGCTCATCTTGTTTACAGTTGGTCTCCAAAATACTGGCTGTGTTTTAACATTTAGCAAGAATAGCATTTAGTTAAGAATGGCCCAGACCTTGAGCTTCTTGTTTTATCTCATATTTGGACCCTATAAGGATCAGTTCAACCCATCTCCTTTATGAAGCCTTCTCTCTCCCTGTCTCTCTGAGTAGCACTTGTAATGGGGGACCCTGCCTGCCCTGGAAATGCGAGAAGGGTTAAGGGGCGCCAGAGACGGCCCATGAGCGGCAGACACTGCGGTTCCCAAACCAGTATATGCCACCCTAGCAAACAGGGCACGCACGCTGGCTACAGGGGAGATTCTGGGGGAGCCTTTAAAAGGAGAGCCCATGGACACGCCGCTGCAGGGGCTGGAGTTCCTGGGTCCTACCTTGGGGACTGGGTGGTCTGGGAAAGCTCCTGGGGCCCCTCCCTGAGCACTCCAGGGCCTGCGTGGAGCACAGCAGCTTTTGGTAAGAGGGGAGGGGAGGGGAGGGGAGCATGGCTGCATGGCTGGACCAAGCCCTGTGCCTCTTCTCCACAGGAAAAGCTGTGGGAACCGCTTGTGCGTCGCCGGTGCACTGTTCCAGCATGCACCCCACAACGAAAGTTCCTGCCATCACTGCAGCTTGCCCGCCCCAGCCCAGGCAGGGCACAGGACCCACTAAACTGTGGGATGGGATTTAGCAGAGCTCGCAAAGAAGGAAGCACCAAGGAAGGAAGCACCAGAGGAAGAGGACAGAGGACCACGAGTAGGACGCCTGGACATCCAGACTCTGAAGGATGGAAAGGATGGTAACTTTGGGTGGGCGGAGAGGTTCCTGGTGCAACCTTGAACTGAGCCGGCAGGGGGTGACAAGGTGATTTTCTTTGAGGCCTTTTCAAGGAAATGGGCTTTGAGGGAGAAACCTGCCATTATTTCAAGCTGCATATATGTTTTCAATAAAAGGATTCCTTTTCCTGTCCCCTGGACTTTGTCTCCAGAGGGTTTTTTGCCTATGGGAGGAAAGCGGTAGGACCACACTGGCTGTTCCGGAACAGCGTGAGGCTGTCGGTAAGAAACTGACCCTCTCCACCTTGTGTCTCCAGTGTGCTTCACGTAGACTTCTCTCATATCACCAATTCCTCCTTATTGCTATGAATTTTTAGCCAGCTGCTTCTCACTAGATAGAATGTCTTTGAGGGTTGTTCGACATCTTATGTATTTGGGGTTTTTTTATGCTCAACACCTAAAAAATGGATCTGGAGCATTTTGATCCCCATAGTTGGTCCCTATTACCTACCAAATAAAGGCCAAGCCTCTTGTCCCATCATTCAAAGTCATCAAGCATGTCCCTTAAGTACTTCTGTACACACCCCTCCCAGAGAGGCGGAACACCCCCACTGTCCCCATTAGCACACATCAGAGACTACCTAGTGCCCCTGGAGAAAGGCCCCTGAATGATAAACTTTAAGTACATGATGATAAATTGTGCTTAAAATGTTAGAATATTACTTAACAGGAATGTTCCAAAGCCAGATGACTAGGGTTCAAATCTCACTTCCATTTACTGGCTGTGTGACTTGAGAAAATATTACCTTAACCCCTCTGTGCCTCAGTTTTCTCATTGGCAAAATGGTGTTCATCATAATACCTTTCCCATAAGGTTTTTTTTTGGGGGGGGGTGTTTTTGGTTTTT
The DNA here is from genome assembly GCA_004027735.1 of Carollia perspicillata. Lineage (NCBI taxonomy): Eukaryota > Metazoa > Chordata > Mammalia > Chiroptera > Phyllostomidae > Carollia > Carollia perspicillata. The sequence continues at coordinate 19,129 of PVKM010023106.1, read as the reverse complement.
GAGGATTAGATTAACATATAAATCTCTGGAACAATCTTGAAACAAAGTAAGTATTCGATTAATTATAATTGTTGAATGTTTGCTATATGTGAGCTGTGATGCTTGAAACTTAACATATATTGCATCTACTCCTTACACTGGAAGGAGGCAGTATGTTGGGAACTCCCCAGCCTGGTTTGAGAAGCTGTAATACCCAGTGGCTAAGGCTGAGTAAAGAACCTTGGGATCATAAGCCACATAGGAGACAAAGCTTATCTTCCTAGTAGGGGCATTGCCTCTGCCCACTTTCTCTTCACCTTGCTCGGGCCCGGGGCGGATGACTGGTTAGCCAATGATGGGTAAGATTACTCAAAAGGGGGATGACCTAAGACAGGCACAGTCAAGAAGGGGTCCTCAGGGAAGGGCTTGGGGGGCTATAGAAAAAGGGGGTGATGGACCCTCGCCCCTCGGCTTTGACATAGCCCAAGTCCTCATTCTGTCTGCAAGACGTCTCCTAATCTCTTGGCTGCTTTACTTCCCCTAACTGACTTAAGCCTGAAACAATGCTGGAAGTGGGTGCGGCCCTGTGCTGAAAAAGGCAGGTTCCCTAGGGTGATCAGGCCTAAGAAAGAGTGCATAAAACCCTATGAAACCTACTTTGCTAACACCCTCAATTTAAACAATAAGGGTCCAAGCAGAAGGTGAGTTTGTTCCCCAAAGCTTTACGGCCCTTTAACTATTTGACCCTGACTCAGAATAAGCCCTCAGAGTTCTTTGAATGTTATCTATTGTTCAATAATTTCTGCCTGACAATGATTGATGAGCTTTATGTATACACCCTGTATTCCTGTGCAAATTGAACCCAATAAAAGCTTGTCAAAGCAAGGTTTGAGGCACTCTCCTCTTGAGAGAGTGGCTGAGGCACTCCGAGGCGCTCTCCCCTTGAGAGAGAAGCCATGCCATCCTTTTTCCTCCACAGGACTTGGTAGTCCATGTGAATTTGTCTTGTCTCATCCATAACACCACAGACCCCAGGAGCTGGGATCCGCGTCAGCAGTATGTTCCCACTTGACCTGGTAAGAGGGCTGAGGCCCATAGACGTTAACTATCTTTCTCGAAATGACGTGGGCAGGAAGTGCTGGAGAAAGGAAAACCCAAAGCTGACTCTCCCCTCTTGCTAACTCTTTCCAGACTTTAGTCAACTGTATACTACTTATGTTATTTTTGCTATATATGTACTATCATTTACTAAATAATCTTTAACTTGACTTTTTCCTTTAAATAAATATAAATGTAAACTTCATTTCACTTTTATAAGTGAGATGACGTATTAGTCAATTATTCTAATTCACATGAAAATAAATCCATAATTCTTCAGTATCTGTCCATCTCTCACCTTGGTCAACACAGCACTGTGGGTGTCATGCTGCTCAGCCTGCACTGAGAGGAGCTTTAAAAGGGTAAAGTGGTTGATCTTTGTACAACAATGTGCATATCGTTAACAATACTGCACTGCCCACTTAAAAGTTTTTAAGAAGGTACATTTCACGTTGAGTTTTTTACCATAATTCAAAAAAAGAGAATGAAAAGAAAGAGTGACAAAACAAAAAGAGCAAAAGAGAAATTAAGAGCGTGAGTCAAAACCGTGAACTGTGTAGACCGAGGAAGGACTCAGTTCATAGGACGTCACTTGTACATGTTGGTCTACTTCTTAAACAGCTTTGGTACATTTGGCAATTGTTTCAACAGGTACTTTTTCTTATATGTTACATCTAAAAAATGCCACATGTTATAGCTCTTCTCTGGACTATAGGAAGAATAAAATTATTAACTGATGGAATACTGTTGTGAGAAATGTAAAGTATAAATCAATATTTTAATTGAGCAAATTATGTTCCGATCAGAATCAAATGATAATAACACAGGGCTGTTAGGATAAGCTCTTGTCAGTACTCCAGTAGGAACTCTTAGTAGATTCTAACCCAACCAACTCTCTCAAGAGAAACTGCTTCCTCATAAACAAAATTTCCCAGACTGAGTTTCTCTCCTGAGGCATAGTTTTATTTTTATAATGGGTATATACTACAGTAAAGATGAAGTCCAGAAAACTTTATTCTGGGAACAAAAGACTGAAAACACACTTACATTCAGCCTAGACAAAGTGAGAACGCAGCCACCACTTGCACATTACAAAACCTCACGCGCTGAGAGTGGTGAGTGGATTCCCGATACTCATTCTGGTCCCTCAGAAAGGACAATGCTCCAAGACACAAATTAACCAGGCCTTTACACGGGATCAATGTAATTTCTATACACAAATACAAACAATTCAATACTGCAGGTGATAGTTATTTTTCCCATAAATTCAAGTACTTACAGTACACCCTTGAAAAAATGTGGAGGCTAGGGGAGCCCACCACCAGGCTGGGAAAAATCCTCTATAACTTCGAGTCTATAGTCAGGCCTTCACATCCGCCATTCAACCAACTACAGATTGAAAACAGTACTTTTCATTTTTAATTTTTTTAAGGATACTGCATATTGTTTTCCACAGTGGCTACAATCCCACCAACAATGCACTAGGGTTCCCCTTTTTCCACATCATCGTCAACACTTGTTGTTTGCTGATTTGTTGATTGTAGCCATTCTGACAGGTGTGATGTGATACCAAGTTGTGGTTTTAATTCTCATCTCTCTGATGATTAGTCAGTATTTTTTCATATGTCTGTGAGCCATCTGTATGTCTTCTTTGGAGAAGTGTATATTTATGCCCTTAGCCTGTTCTTTAATTGGATTGTTTATCTTCCTGGTGTTGAGTTGTATTAGCTCTTTGTATATTTTAGAGAGTAAACCCTTATCAGTTGTATCATAGGCAAAAATGTTCTCCTGTTCAGTAGGTATTTTTTTATTTTGTTGGTGGTTTCTTTAGCTGTGCAGAAGCCTTTTAATTTGATGTAGTCCCGTTTGTTTATTTTCTCATTTGTCCCCACTTCCCTATGAGATATACTGGCAAAAATATTGCTACAAGAGATATCTGTAATTTTACTGCCTATGTTTTCTTCTAGGATTTTTATGGTTTTACCACTTGCATCTAAGTCTTTTGTCCACTTTCAGTTTAACTGGAACTCCCTTTTGACCCAGCAGTTCCACTTCTGGGAATAAGAATCCTGAAACAATGATACAAAAAAAAAATACATACACCTCTATGTTCATAGCAGTGCTGTTTATAATAGCCAAGATCTGGAAACAGCCTAAGTGTCTATCAGTTGGTGAGTGGATAAAAATAGCTGTGGTACATTTATACAAACTGGAATATTACCCAGCAGTAAAAATAAAGAAGGAAGACTTACCTTTGGCAACACCATAAATGGACCTGGAGAATATTATGCTGAGTAAAGTAAGCCAGTCAGTGAAAGACAAAGACCACATGATCTCACTCATATATGGAATCTAATAACACAATAAACTTACAAGCAAAATAGAAACAGGAGCACAGCTACATGGAACAGACCGACAGCTGCTGGAGGAGAGAGGGGAGACTGGATGAAGGGATTAACCAAAGAGCATTTATGCATGACCTCTGGATACAGAACACAATATGAGCATTGACTGAGGAAGGGGAGAGGATGATGCTGAGTGGAGGTGGGAAAAGGGAGAAAAAGTGAGAACTACTGTAATACCATAAACAATAAACAATAAAAAATTTTTTAAAGAAAACAGTAGTTTCCCTATGTGGTTGAGAATCTGCAGTTGAGAATGCAAAAATACTGTTTTTGAATCCTTGGTGATGTGTTGAATCTTTGGATACCAAACCCGAGGTAATTATAGCCAACAGTATTTATTGAAAAAAATCCACAAAGAGCCCTGGCTGGTGCGGCTCAGTGTATTGAGTGCCAGCCTGCAAACCAAAGGGTTGCCAGTTGATTCCCAGTCAGGATATATGCCTGGGTTGAGGGCCAGATCCCCAGTAGGGGGCATGTGAGAGGCAACCACACATTGATATTTCCCTCTCTTTCTCCTCCCCATCCTCTCTCTAAAATAAAAAAAAAAAAAATTTTAAATCCATGAATAAGTGGCTCCATGCTGTTCAATCCTGTGTTGTTGAAGGTTAAGCTGTAGCCATTGTCTGTGGAGTCATTCTTCTAAAGAAAGTTAAGGTACCTTTTCTATTTTACTGCATTTTGCTTTTCACTTTGCTTCACAAAAATAACCTGGAAATATTCCAAATACAAGTTCACAATTTCTGTCAACATAGGTGAAAAGTCAAGCACATTAAAAGTTTATTTTGTTAAAGAAAAAAAAAATTACCAGTTTTATAGCTAAAAAAGACCTTAAAGACTATTCCAGAAACAAGTAGGCTTCAATTTACATGTGAATTTTGAGGAATTGGCAATGGCTGCCTGGAGTGGTGTGTCTGACTCATAAAGAAGAAACGCCATTATGCTCTCTGCCAAGGGCTCAGGAAGCTGGGGTGAGGGGACTGGTCCCACTTGCCATTCTTCATCTAGTTATTCAACTTTGCCAAGGTGATTCACGGGTAACTCTTCTTTCTCTCACCACCATCCCCTTACTGGGTAACCAACAGAGCCAGGTTTTCCCAAGACATGCTAGTAAATCATAGAGAAAGGAAACTATGGCAACTCTGCTGTTATGGGGTGATGGTACCTGCAATGATACAGAGGACCCAGAGCCACCAAGGAGGCAATGAAAAGGGATGGGATATTGTGCCAGGTGGGGCCTTCTGCTGAGGTGGGGGAAGAACATTCAGGAGCTGCACCAGCCAGACACAATAGGATCCTGACAAGTAAACACTGTTTAATGTGATGACTGTATATTAAACCTGAAATCAGCATTTAGCCCCTGTCAGTAAGCCAGCAGGGTATCTCTAAGTGCTTACTGGGGCTCCTGCATGTGTATATTTTCCTGCTCCAACACATACTTAGGGCAGACACTGGATTGTGGTGAGGGATCTCTTTTATGGCTATTTACCTGGGCCAACCTGTGATGCTCATATGGACAAGCCTCTACTTATTCGGTCCCATTTGAGGGATTTTTTTAAATCCTCCTACTGATTCTCGCTCTGTAATTGTCCCTGTTCTTTCTGGTTTAGAAAGGAAGGGAAGTTTGTAGAGTGGTTACGCTCATTCCAAAAACTACAAAAGAAGATCTAGAGGTCCAACCTTTTATGGCAAGACTAGAACTTTTTCTCACAAAATGTCTAAAGGACCACTGTGCAGAAAAGAATTAACAAAGCAGGCCTAAACTGCTATCCTTAGAAAGCTCTGCTTGCAAGGTTGGCCTCTGGCTGGCTTTTAGAAACTTAGAGTTTGGAAGAGTTCCCACCCTTAATGGATAAGAGTGGCTCACTGTGGCTAAGCTGTTTGTGCAAACAATATGGCTTATGCTAAACATTTGTTTTCCTTCTGGGAGTTGGGAATTTGGCTACCTGCCTGGCAGAGGCAGGCAGAGGGAGCATGTCACCAGCACCCAATAAAACTCCTCATGGGCACTGAGTCTCTAATGAGCTTCTCTGGTTGACAACATGTCACACATGTTGTCATAATTTATTTGTAGGAGACTTAAGCATGTTATGCGACTCTACTGGGAAAGGACCTTTGGAAATTTGCACCTGGCTTCCCTCGGACATAGCCCCTTCTGCCTTTTCCATTTGTTGGTTTTTCTCTGTATCCTTTCACCATTGTACATCATAGTCATGAATACGACTATAGGTGGAGTCCCGTCCACTCTCCTAGCAAATTGTGGAACCTCGGGGTTGATGTGGAGAATCCACGGACATGGCCACTTTTGCTTTGCTATGCTCTAGGGTTATAAGAAGATGGATCTGGACAGAAAGCCAAATAAAATTGAGCTAAGAATCTGAAACTTAAATATAAGATGCAAATTCCATAAAAATCAACCAGAGAGCTGATCTATGTCTTAAACCGGTGGGGAAACACAATGAACTCCTTGTAGTGCGTGCAGAAGAGGTATTTTGCCCTTAAATGGCATCATTTAGTTTATGACCCAATTTTGCATGAAAGAAAAGAAAGTTGCTGCATAAGTAAATGCCAGCTGACATAAATGATCTTCCTTTGAGGTAGAATCACTTCAAAACCAGAAATCGAAGTTTCCTCCTTACCTTTTTTAGACCCTGCCTGCCTTTTCAAAGGCGTTTAGAAAACCTTGGGCTGAAGAGACTCAGAGGTCACCATTCCTTCTCCTATTAGTTTAGAAATCCTCTTCGGAACATCCCTCTCAGATAGTGCTTGAGCACTTCTCTCACACTCAGGGCTTCTCAAATGTTTCCTCTAAGGTGCCCTAAGGAAATAGTTCTCATTGTATTACAGGTGCAATACAAATCAGATTTGCAACTGTAAATATCTCTAAACATGCCCGTTTTAGCTTTAAAACTCCTCTGAAGTTTGCTCTGTATATTTTTGTATGTCTGTATTTGCTTAACCTAAAAATGTTATAGAATCAGGCATAAGATGGCACATGTGTATTTCTTGGAGATATTCATCACCACTCTAAAAAGCATGGTCTAAAATAACATACTTTTTTTGTAATGCTTTTATTAATTACAAAATACATAGAAGAAAAAAGGACAAAACTTATACATAACGCTTCTGATTTTAATATTTAAGTGCATATCTTAAGATGAATTTCTAAGAAAAAAGCTAATAGTTACAATATATTGTGATAGAGTCCACTTGCACAAAAAAATGAGAAAGAAAAATGAAGAATTGGGAATTACAGTTTCAATAGAAAGAAGGGCCTGGAAATCTAACTTTGACTGGAAGATCTAGAGCTGAGACAGACAGAAAATTAGATGTAATGACCATGTTTCCATTTTAAAATATACCTTTCCAGTAAGGATCCAGATGCTTTAGATATAATATGGCCAAGACAGAGTCCAAAAAATTGAAAGAAGAGCTGTCTGCACATTTATTTACCTTGATTCTTTGTTAATATGAGGTTAGACATCTATAAACCCTTTAGTTATGTTCACTAAGCTGCTGTCAGCAGTCATTGCACAGGTTTGGGGCAGTGTGGGGAATTTATTTTCCAGTTATATAAAAAGATCTTCCTAAGAGGTAGAGAACTGGGACTGTAAGAAAAATAATCGTGCCTGCAAGACTAACGAACTCTTTGGTTGGCCCAATAGGAGACCCAGTAAGGTTTCAAGGGCCTAGAAGAAGTGGATATCACACACACGCAGAGGGAAAAAGGAGGCAGAGGTATGAAGAGGGGCAAAACTCCCACTGAACAGCCACATGCCACCAGGGAGCTGGCCAAAGGACTCGAATTTACTCCAATGATTGGAAACCTAGAGTCAGCTACAGTGTTTTAAAAAACAAAAACAAAAAAACCTGATAACTTGCCCTGCAAGAGGTCCACATTCTACTCCTGCTTTTGCTATTTACCAACTGGTCAGTTTTTGAAAACCACGTTGCTTCTTTGGGCCTGCATTCCCATCAATAAAATGGGTATATCAGTACCCACCTAGAAGGACTACAAGTTCATATACATTATAATGTTTGGCATGTAATAATACTTAATACGTGATAGCTCAGATGGCTGTTATACTGATGAAATGAAACCTTATATGTAAAAGTACTTGGTAATCTATACAGTTATCTGAGTGAGAGGAAGCCAAACCTTACTGGAATACTAACACCTAGAACTAAGGATTATGTTTAATGAGGGCCTCATTGACTACAGGAGGCAAATACATTCCACCCAGAGGAACAACTCCATTCCCAGTGGAGCTGTCTGGAACGCCGCATTTGGGGGTGGAGACATTGAAGCCACGTCCAGACTTAGAAAGAGTTTGGTGAGAAAGTAGTCATGTCTTCCATGATTACAGAAGGAAAAAGATTTACAGCATTCTTGCCTGGCATTGCAATCTCAGATCATCTAAAACAGTATTCTAGACCTCAAGCCCACCTCCAGCACTTCTGGAACGGCACCCTGCCTTCACCCTGGCTCTGGTTCTGTAGCTGCCCCACTTAAAGTTGTAGAAAAAGATTTCATGAACAGAACATGACAGTAATAAACACCAGACTTGTAAGGTGGATACGCTGGATGAGAAAACCACAATAACCCAACCTTTTCAAGTTTATCCAAGTGCATCGTCTCAGATTGCTGGGTATGATATGGGCAAAAAAGAGCAGGGAATCTTCCCACCCACCATCCAAGGGCAATATTGGGCATTGGTTTTCACTAAACCTGAAGATAATTGTAGTACTGCTTTCAGGGGTTTTATGTATGAGAAATATGAGATAGAATATATAAAATGCCTAGAATTTGACCTGACACATGACAAACCTTTAATAATATCTAGCTATTATTTTGAGGATGAATAAATTTATGAGTTGGGATTAGGTTATGAAATTAATGACTACTGCAAAACGCAAGTAAAATCAAAATTACTTTTGAATAATGTTTAAATTGTCAAAACCTGAAGTTTTGCAAGCTCAAAGGCAAAGAATGTATGATTTTTACCTCTACTTGATTTTCAGGTGAGAGTTCCCTTTACCTACAGACAGGGGAGGTCCTGTTTAACTGTGAACGAGAGAGAGAAACCAGAGTTGCTGCTGGGTGCATTTAAGTTAAGAGTGCATGTGATGCAAATCTATTTATAGTTTTCTATAAGAATTCAACTAAATAGTAGTAAAAGACTTAAAGTCTTTTGCTGTCTTCTGCTATGCCCTAGTCTGAAAAACTCAGAGACAATCACTGCAATATATTAAATTGTGCCTCCTAGTACTCAACTTTATTTCCCTGAGTAATAAGCTCATTTATTTATTTCTTGTTTCATCTATTTCATACATTATCTACTGACTTCTGTTGAAATAGAATTTAGCTCTATCAGACTCTCAATCTTCTATCCTTTTTTCTCCCTACACCTCCTCTCTACTCATACAACATTTTTTTACTAAATCAATACTTTACATTTTTGATTATGTAAATGTTGTTTACTTCTAAGACAAAATAGTTATTATGATTAAATTTCCATTTACATATAACTTTCTGTTGTTCCTAAAAAGGTATTGTTTCTTAAATGTTAGTTATTATTTCTTTTTCATTGCTTAGTTTTCTGTGTGCCCATTCCAAGTTTTTTCAAATGCTCCAGCTGATTTGATGTGTGCCTATCAATAATTGTCCAGCTCAGATACTATCCAACCATGTAATTTAGTTTCATGTTTCCTCGCTGAGGATGAAGCTGTCCATCTTAACCCACCAAGTATCCAGCCTTGACGCTTCCCTTTATTTCTCTCCTGCAGGGGCTCCCCTGATTCCTGGGCACTGTGTCCTCCTCTTTATTCTTTTCTCCTGTCAATTTACTGTGCTAGAATCTCCAGTAACTTCCTGAGACAGGACACATGGAAAATTGGTTTTTGACTTCTTGATTTATATCTTGATTGATAGATTGGTTGGGTATAAAAACCTAAGTTAAAGTCATTTTCCTTTAGAATTTTGTAAACATTTCTCCACCACCTTCTAAAGTCCAGTGTTCCAGCCATTTGAATTCCATCCTTTGATTGTGATTTGTTTCTTCTATCTTTATGTGTTTTTCTTAATTTTGAAGCAGCTTGCCTCAAAATTGTGGACCTTTTCACATTTGTTGATCTGGGTAATTGCTTGACCCTTTCGGTCTAGAAATTCACAACTATTAAAGGAGGAAAATTGTCCTATATTATTTTTTTGATAATTTCTTACTCTCTGTTTTATCAGTTCTTTCTGGAACCCTTTTGAGTTGAGTGTTAGTTCTCCTGGTTTGATCTCTAATTTTAAAAATTTTTTCTCCAATATTTACCTTTTCATATATTTATTCTATTTTCTGGACAATATCCTTCATTTTGCCTATTACTTTACCTATTGCTGTATTTTTAATAAAATTAACCAATTTGTTTGTATCAGTCAGGGTACTTAGTTGCAAGCATGAGAAGCCAACTCTGGCCAATTAAATAGGAAGGGAATGTACTTGAAACATTTAGGTAGTTTATAGAATAAATGTGAGATTAAAGGACAAATTTAGAGGCTACAACCAATAAACCTAATTACCGTAGAAGAACTTGTTCTGTAAAGATGCTACTTCACCGTTGCTAGGCATAGTCACCATGGTTTGCACGACCAATGCCACTAACACTAGGTGCTGGATGCTGTCACCAGAGCATTTTCCAGTATACCCCTGAAAGCCGGAAGTAGCTGCCACCACAACTTCCAGACTCACCAGAATGGACCTGTGTGGTACCTGAGTTTTCCTGTCACTAGATGCTAATTTCAAGTATGGAGAAGCTGACCGTGCACTAGTTGCAAGCAAATGATTGGCATTTTCAGTTTCAATGTTGGAGGGTGATTCACCCTCACAAGCAGGGGCATCGGTATAGACAAAGATTATTACTGATTCTCAGTGAATCCGGATACATATTGGGAAACCTCAGTCTAAGCTTATAAATATCCAAACAGAAAAAAAATACGGTGAGAACTCAAGATGATAATACAGGAAGCATTTGCAGTATTCGACATATATCTAAGAATCAATTTACGATGAATAACGCAAGGGGCAATATATCTACTCTTCTACTTTGTGCAAGGCCCATCAACAGGAGAACACATGAAGGAAAAACAGTATTTTTAAAACTGAAGTGACACAAAGTCGGAAGGTACTTTTAAGGTCCACACCTGGACTGCTGAACATTTTCATTGGCAAGTCACACGCTGCCTCCGTTTTCCAGCCAGTTTCACAACGTCGGTCTTAGGGTGAGCTGTTGTCTCTCCCCTGGGAGCTCTGTCCCTCCACCAACTCCAGTTCAGCCCTCTGAGGTCACACAGAACAAGTTTAAGAACCCTGCAGGTATTCAAATGGAGCTACTATGTGCCTCCACCTGCAACTTCTCTTTTTAAACAAGTTTACATGTGTTTTGGGTGCCTCTTACCTCTTGATTCCTCTCCGTAGAGGTTCCAGTTATTACCACTTTAAAATATGAAGTCTAAAACTGGTCACAGTGGTTCAGGTGTGTTCCGATCAGTACTGAGATCAATGATTCATCTGAACCAGCACTCCAGCTCCTATAGGATGGTTATCCGATCCAAGAACACATACAAGGCAGGAATCTCTTATTCCATAAAAATGATCACGCTAATTCTAGATAGTGCTTATTTGGAAGGAAGTTATCAATCAAAGGAACCGAGAGACTCCTGCTCTTCAGAGTGCCTCACCCAAAAGCTTTCTACGGCCCTCGGTTCCATTGGTTAGGACTAAATCTTGTATGATTTTAATTGCAAATACAATTTGCAATTGTATCAGGGCATTCTATCTCATTTGTTCATTTTACCTTATTTATATTTTCTAAATTCATCTAATTTTTTCCTCATTGGTTCAGGACAGCAGCATCGCCCTTATTGGATTATTGGATTATTGGATTATTACTACATCCAGCCACTGGCGTCCCACTGCCTCCAGTTTGTCACGCCAGGTAAGAGGCCGTAGTAAGCATTCTAAAACACAATTAATAATGTTATTCCTTTTCTCAAGACCTTTGAGTGGTTCTCCACCATTCTTAGTCTTCTTAACATGGCTTACAAGGCCCAACGTGACGCAGGTCCACCCCTGCTTCATCTTCATCTTTTACCCCCCGCCCCGCCCCCAGGTTTGTGTCTAATACGTAAGACATGCTGAACTTTCACAAGTTTGCCTAAACATGGCCATATTCTCGTTCGCCTTCGGGCTTTTACTATTCCATTTTCCTGGAACTCTCTCCATCTACCATCCTGTCCTCTTCCCCATCCTTCTCCTTCTCAGGCTTTAGGGCACCAGAGAGTTCACCTCCTCTGGGAAGCCTTCCTGACTCCCCACATCTAAAGGTTCCGCTCCCATGCTGCTCCCTTAGCGAACTGCAGGTGCTCCTAGCATCATATTTATCAAAAGTCTTTCTCAAGACAGCAGGCCAGGAAGTCCATGAGTACACTAGTTTAACCCTTAGAATCCTCTGGGTTTGAAGAGCAGAGAAAAAGGACCAGACCTACTCTACAAGGCTGAGAATAGAATAAAATGAGTATGGTGGAAAACCTAGAAATCTGATGGAAAAGAGATGAAGACTAGAATAATAATGACAAAACATAGTTTGCATTGAAAATGGCGGTATTTGGCAAATCCCAGGAACTGAATCACCAACTTTCACCCACCCATGAATGCTGCCCTCTGGAGTGGTCCGGCCTTTTTTAGAACCCTGTAATTAGTTCTGAGTCTAAACCTAGATGATGGTATTGACCTGAGCAGAGGATCGAAAAGAGAGGAAACAAGGTTATATTACATTTTTGAAGAGGAAGCAGCAGTATGGTGAAAGAATAAAGGAATAGGGACATTTATGTAAAAGAAGAACACAGGAGATGAAGAAAAGTCTCCATCACTGAAATCCCTGGTAGGGGAAGCGCTGTTTCTGTCCTGAAACGACTGTCTTAAGGAGCCGCTACTGGTGAAAGGTGAGAATCACCTGCATCCTGTAGGCACATGCTCAAGGGGCAAGAATTGATTGCTAAGCTGTTCTGTGTAGAGGAGAAGTGCTGAATTTAAAGTTCTGTTTGAAAAAAGAAAAAAAGAGATCAGAGACAGAAAACTCCTGGATGTGGCAAGAAAGAGACAATAAAATATTATTTATTCAAAAAAAATGTTTGGACCTCTATGGGTCCTTTTCTGGATATTTGAAAAGAAAACTATAGGTAAGCAAACGTTTGCCGAAGTTTGAACTCCTGTCTCCTTAGACACAGAGACTTAAAGACCTTTTGAGACCATCTCAGTCCTGTGATTCTATGACATTTCATGGAATCAAGAGCATGATTAAACCTGAAGAACTATAATAAAAACAAACTTCAGGTGTAATTATAATACCCAAAAGTGCCTGCTTCGTCTCTTTTGTTGCTGCTGCTTGTGTTTTTCCCCTAAACAGCTTCAAACTGCAAATTAGCACTTTAAAAAAGATCCTGAGTTCTCAAAGGAAAAAGAAAAAGTAAATACTTCTGAATTTAAAACATGTCTCTGGTTCCATGTCAACATTTTTGCTGCTGCTGCTACAATTGACTCGATACAATGAGCATTTGCTAAACTGCTTTCTGCAGTTTGTATTAGGTCTGGTGAGGAGGGGCCCTCAAAGAGGCGTGGAGCATGATCTCTGCTTTAAGGAACTCACACTCTAGTTTGAGGGACAGAACTGCAATAAATAACACAAATAAAAGGAGATAAGTACAAAGGTGAGCTATATGAACACTATCTAATAAGACATTGTCATTTAAGACATGGAAAAATGCATCCCCTGCAAATCTTAAGCCTTGTCCTTTACGGTACTATTATATCTTGTTATCCTTCTTATTAAAACATGTCAACTGTATCAACTTAGCCTTGTGGAGACAAACAACAGAACTATGACAATAGATGACAATGCTGTATGAGAGAAAGAATAAGGTGCTGAACCAGAAGTTGGACTAGAACTCCATAAGAGCTATAACTCCATCCTGGTGATCAGAGTATTCTGCCATAAGCCAAAGCATGGCCTCACCTTTCAAGTGGTCAAATACAGTTAGAAGAGATAAAATCGCCCAGAGTGAGTCAACCCCGAGGAGACATATAGCTCACTGCAACTATTTCATTCCGATGAACATCAAGGAGAGGAAAAGAAACCATGAAAGGGCAATTTGCCTCTTTCCCAGGCTGGTGTGTGGGAGTATGGAATAACTTTGGCGTGACGATGGTCTCGGGGAGCAACAAATGCTATTACTTCACAGCATTTTAGCCCCACCAGCTAAGTCACGGTATCACGCCCAGCACTGTCAGCTTGACTGTCAGCTGTCCCTGAGGCTATCTCAGTGGCAGAAAGGACCTGGGGTGTCTTGGTACATTGCAGGTAGCTGATTGCAATAAAAAAAACAGACTGTTTGAAGCTTCTGCCCAGCTTGCATTGTTTGTAGCAGAACCCATGTCATCCCTTTATTTTTAGCCTTCCCTTGGGTCTTGAGTATCCCAGAACTTGACTGTGGACCTTGGATTTACCATTATGGCTGTGGGAAAAAGCAGCAAGATGCTGCGGCACATTGACTATAGCATGAGGTGTATCCTGCCAGACAGTCAGATCTTCACTGATGCCTTAAGGCTTTTTGACACATATATGAACTTGATACTCTCTGATTGTGATGAGTTCAGGAAGATCGAGCCAAAGAATGAGAAGCAGCCGGACCGTGAAGAAAAGTGGGTTTGGGGTCTGCCATTGCTGCATGCAGTGAGAACTTGGTGCCCATGACTGTGCAGGGACCTTCTCCCAAAGATACTGGCATTGCTCGTGTACCCCTTATGGGAGCTGCAGGAGGCACTGGGGTTGGGAGGGCCACTGGCAGAGGAGGACCAGCCAGTGCTCCAATTCTCCAGGCTCCTTCTGCTAGTCCTGTCTGAGAGGTGTGGGGGCCATCCCAGCAGGTAATGACTCCACAGGAAAGAGGCACCGTAGCCACTGCTGCAGTTGTGGCCACTGCCAGCATTACTGGAGCCCCAACCCTGTACCCGCCAGGTTGGGGGACTCCTCCCACAACTGTGGGCTGAGCAACCCCACCAGGGTTGCTCAGGAATTATGGTTCCTCCACCTGGTATAAGACTATCCGTGGGACCACCAACTGGGGTTCCCCCTGTTCCAGAGGCACCAGTAGGCATACCCCCTCCAGGACTGAGACTCCCTCCATCAAGAGTTAGAGGCCCACCTTCCCAGGAATGTCTCCACCAAGACTCTAAATATTATCGATCCTTAGTCATTTTTCTCCCTGCAATGCATCTTGTGAAACTATTTCTGAGCTTTTGTTCCCTTTTTGCTGCATTAATATTTAGTAATAAATGCATAAAGCAATTAAACTGTAAAAAAAAAGAATCTACATCCCTTCACTCAAAGTTAATTGTTAATATCTGAAGGACTTTCTGAAGAAAAAATAATAGTCATCATCTGAAAAGACAGCTGGGTTTGCTCTCCTAATTAAAACTGCACATTATAATTAGTGTGTGACAACACTACACAGAAATCACTCCTGGAACCCTTTCTTTCTCATTTCATTTTTTACTTACTCTTCTTCACTGAAAACCACGGGTGGGGGAGGGAGGACTCTGATTTTTAAACGACCCATGCTAGACATTTAAAATATTTATTGTCTCAGGGAATCAGGCACACCTATTTAAAAAAATAAAAGAATCAAAACTATGAGACATGACAAAGGCTGTAACATACAAATATAGGACAACAGAACACCCCATCCAGAGGGACACAGAGCCAATGGCCATGATGACATGAAAACTGAAAGCGTTAACTGAAAGTTGTCTTGGATTCAACCTCCAAGAAGAAAGAAAGGAAGAATTCCTTGAATAAGTGTGTGTAACTTCAGCTAAAACCCTAGTAGTCGTTGTTTCTGAGGTGACTGTTGAAGAGAAGACCTGTCTTACAGTAAGTACACTTGTCTTTGAGTGATTATAGTCACAGAATAATCATACTGAAGGTCAGAATTTTTTTTTAACAGCAAAAGGGACATGAGACCTGAGAATAAACTCTAGAAATTTCTTACTTGACGAGAGCAAAAATAAGGCAACAGGTGTTTTTTTTAAAAAGTGAAGAAAGGCCCTGATGACCCAAAAGAAACCAGCAGCTTCCTGGGAGAAGCCAGCAATGCTCTGTAAACTCAGAGCTGGAGGCGGAAGGTGATGTGAACATGCCCACAGCTTCCTGTGGCTCCTGTGGGCTCCAGTTTCTCAGGAATTTGCATTTTTTAGCAGAGCCAAGATTCTATTGTTGATACTGTAGTCAATAGAAGGAGGTAAATATAAAAAGGGAAAGTTAAAGTTGGAAGTGCAGACAGGGTCAAAACCCTTCAGTGCTCATCTCTCGGTCCCACAAGATAAAGCCCAGGCACTTCATGGGATGCAGAAGACTCCCCTGCCTTCTTCTGCCTCACGTCTTGCCACTCTGCTTGCCATGTAGCTTTAGGAACACTGGGTTGTCATGTTCTTGCACAAACCAGGCCATCTCGAATGTATTGTCCCACTTCCGACAGCACTGCCGTTCTTTCTTTGCCCGCTTCACTGCTGCCTATCCCATCAGGCGCAGGAAGCCACCCCTGACCTCTTCAATAACCCCTAACAATGACGTGCTATGCCCACCCTTGACCCCTGTTTATCATTGTTCTTTTACATGATTGTCCTGCAGGACAGAGCTGAGTCATGTTTACTGTGATATCACTGGTGCCAGGCATGTGGCCATTTGTTAAGTGAATGAGTAACTGGGATATTTGTAAACTTTAATCAGCTATTCTTTCAACTTCTACTGGAAAAACTTCCTAAGCAATGTTTAGAGACTGTGGGGTTAACCAGGGGGAGAAAAAAAAACCCGGAAATCCACAGTGAGCCCTATGTTCTCAAAGAGAATGTTTTTTAATTGTGGAGTGGTGGTGTGGGGGTGGGGAGATAAATTTAGGATATGTTTAAAAGATTGAGGAGAAAAGTATGAAAGAAGAAAAACAGAGAGTACTCTTGTAACCACTCATTAAGCTGTACACGTTTACTTAGTAGTTCTAAGCATGTTTGAAGGGATTCAAGTCAAAAGGGGGTGATGTTGAGACACTTAGCAGATAAATTGTAGCTTATGATTATAAAATTACTACGTATGACATTAAATTATAGGCCCATGTTATACATATGTACATAATATATAATGCTGTGTAATAAATATAATATTTAATTCTATATGATAATAATAAACATTATCCAGCAATATCTCCCTTCCAGGAAGATGAGCCGAGAAGAAGTTTCATTCAAAGTACATATTTGGAAGGCTATCTTCCCAGCGGACCAGTATGGCTGTTCTACACACACAGTTCAATAGATGCCCACTACATAGAGCCTACGGGGACAGGGTCAAGTACAGATTCCAGGAGACCATTGGATATATCTTAAAAGAAAAATCTTGGTTAAAAATAAAAATTTAGGTTTCATCAGCAATATGTGGATCTTGAAGAACAGTAATTGAGGATGTTACCCAAAGAGAATACATAGAAGATGAGAATGCATAGAGGAGAACACTCAAACAAAACGATTAAAGATGGACCCTGAAGAGAATCAACACCTCAAGGCCTGGATAAGGCAAAAGAAGAAGGAGACTAAGGAGCTCAGGGACATGGGAAATGTAGTGTAATATGGCTAACATGTTGGGGTGAGGCTGCGTTAACTGAGCATGATAATGGCACATGTCTGTATAAAATGTAGTAGTACTTTTCTTGTTTTTACTATCTAACTTAATAAAATTTTTGAGATACTTGTAACCTCAGAGAACAAATAAATTCATTATTTAAATTCACCAATTTGAGAAGCCTTATGGTCAAGATGGTGGCAAAGACAGACATGGTTCGCCTCTTCAGAGGCCATTGTCCTTATTCTGAACCCTCTCCCCACAGAGCCACAGAGCCGGCAGGCTGGTGCCATATCTGAGGCTCCATCTCCTGGCTAACACTGTTTGCCCTGCCTTGGAGATCCACAGAGACTCTGCCCCACCCAAGCTGCTTTTCTACATGTGTCACTGGTCTTGGCTCATGCTGCACAACTTTCTAAATCCTATCAAACAAGCAACAGCTGACATCAGTGAGCCCCAGACCCAGCACTAGCAGCAGCCAGCCTAGATTCACAGCTTGGCTACATCTGGCAATCTCTAAGCCCAACACAAGTAGCAGCCATCTCAGATTGCTTTATACCTAAGGTAGAGCAGCCTCAGGCAAAACACAGGTGGGGGCTGACCTTGCCCTGCACCACTCAGGAAAACCCAGGGCCAGCACACCAAGTGGACAGCTACAGACCACATTGGAGCACCACCACCCTTCCCCTGGACAGCCGATCCTCCACAGAGGTCAGAGGTTGGTGGGCAGTACTCACAGCCAGTCCTTGCAGCTGACTGGCCTGGGTAAATCCCTCCCATTGATCTGCCAACAGCAACAAAGGCTCAACTACAAAAGGAAGGTGAACTCAGCTCACACAAAAGGTGCACCTCAGGTACCCAGCTTGGGTGATAGGGGAGGCTGTGCCCCTGTACCCTACAGGACACCTACTACATTAGGCCACACAACCAAAACACAGGGTCAAAGAAGCTCTATAAAATACATAGAAACAAACACAGGGTGGCTGCCAAAACAAGGAGACAATGAAACATGGCCCAAATGAAAGAATAGTTCAAAACTCTGGAAAAGGAGCTAAACAAAATGAAGATGAGCAATCCATCAGATGCAGAGTTCAAAATACTGGTTATAAGGATGCCGAAGAAACTTAGTGAGGACCACAACAGCATAAAAAAAAATTCAGTCAGAAATGAAGGATACACTAATTGAAATGAAGAACAATCTACAGGGAGTCAACAGAAGAGTGGATGAAGCCAAGAATCAAATCAATGACTTGGAACATAAGCAAAAAACAACCAAACAACAAGAAAAAAGAATTTTAAAAAATGAAGATCGTATAAGCAGGCTCTGGGACAACTTCAGGCATTTCAACATTCACATCACAGGGGTGCCAGAAGGAGAAGAGAAAGAGCAAGACATTGGAAATCTATTTGAAAAAAACAATGAAAGAAAATTTCCCTAATTTGGTGAAGGAAATAGACATACAAGTCCAGCAAGCACAGAGAATTCCAAACAAGATGGATGCAAAGAGACCTACTCTAAGACACATCATAATTAAAATGCCAAAGGTTAAAAATAAAGAGAGAATTTTTAAAAGCAGCAAGAGTAAAGCAGTTAGTTACTTACAAAGGAGTTCCCATAAGACTGTCAACTGATTTCTCAAAAGAAATACAGGGTCCGGCAGAAGTAATGTCTGCTTGACTGTGGTTGGTAGGGTAATAATATAAATGTAATAATTTATAGTTTTAATTTGAACATTTCCCCTAAAATGTCATATGGTGTGCTTGAGTATGATATTGTTGTATTACAGAATTACATGCTTATGATTTTGTAATAAAAGATTTTGTAATAAAAAAGGGCATTCTTTGTGCTGGACCCAGTATTCAAAGTCATCAAACACAGGGATCTACAGCCAAGATTGCTCTACCCAGCAAAGCTGTCATTTAGAATCAAAGGGCAGATA
>PVKM010023105.1:0-21385 GCA_004027735.1 Carollia perspicillata | reverse complement strand
AAAGGTTTTATGACAAAAGGAGGAAGCTTTTTCTTAATATTTCGTTTTGTGGACTCTACTTGGTGAAAGCTTGCTCATTTGAAGGTTGCTAGGGAGTTGCTAAGGGATGCTGTATAGAGAAATTTAAGTTTTGCATTACCTGTAATGATCAATGATCAAAGGAAAAAGACATTTATTTATTCAAACAGGGTTTTAAAAAAAAAATCACAGACTATTTCCAGCTGAGTGCTTGGTACCTACAAGATGTCTAATAACATTTGCTGAATTGAACTGAATGCCATTGATTTTCCATTTCATTGGAAGATTTTTATTAATTAGCTTTTATTAATTTTTACTAATTAGATTGAATTTTTACTTTACCGTAATGCAATTTACCATAAAGCACTTACCTTCCCTTTTCACATTCTTCTCTCATTTCTGTTTGTAGACAGGCAGGACATATTTGAAGAAGGAAAATGGAAACAAACAGCTTCTCTCGGTCAGGCAGAAATGCTTAAATGCATCCTCAAGTGTAAGCCATCATCTTATTTTGTCTAGTGAGAGAGCTGCCCTGAGACCAGAGGTTCTTCAACTGTTTTGGACTGCGTCTCTTTCTTTAGTTGTTTTGGAACATATATCTCATCACTAGCACAAGGTTCATCCAACTCCCAGTTAAGAAAGTCACCCATGTTAGAGCACAAAAAAAAAAAACCTTCTTCCCTTTGATCGGTCACCCTTACTGTCACTCATTCTGCCTTTGCTGTTTCAGGACTTTCCTTCAACTCGCGCAGGGCCGCTCCATTCCACCCGCAAAGGCCCAGCTCCGCTGCTGCTGCCTTTTGGTGTCTCCTGTGAGCACACGGATTTCCACGTCACGAATTCTGTCCCTCAGAGTGGCAAGCCTTCCAGGTGCTAGTCCACAGGAGTCCCCACTGCCAAGATGCCAGGTACAGGATTCCACAGATTCCTCTACCCTCGCTCAGTCCCAGGCTGTCGCTGAGGACCAAAGCTATCTGGCTGGGAGCCCGTGTCCCACGGAGTTACCCCATGAGACAGTTCCTCAGTGTCTACCTTCGCCTCCCCTCTCCAAAGCATCAATCACCAAACTCGGAGAGAAATGTCATTCTATCCTCCACCTCATCTGTTACCGAGGCACCTCCCAAGACATTTCTATGCCTCACCTTAAGAAGAGTCAAAATGTCCCATTTCTTATGAAACTGAAGATGAAAAATTCATAGGAAAATACGACGTGCCCTACAAACATTAAAAGAAAGTTGTACCTACATCTTAAAAAGTATTTTTCTATGAAGGTGAAAAGAATACTGAAAAAATTAGAGTACCTCCCAACTTACTTTGCAATGCTAATACTGAAAGGAGCAATGCTAAGCAAAATGTCAACGATACTTCATATGAACAAAATCATTATCAATTCCACCTAGAACAATTGGAAAAAAGTTATGATGAAAGAAGACTTCCTCTACTCCATATATAAACATTTTAAAATGCAAAAGCTAAAAATTATCTCAAAACTATGTGAAATTAAAGTTATTACGAAATGGTTTGACTAGGAAGTCTAAGCATTTTGAAAATAAGCAAGAGATGATCTTACCTCCACCAAATAAATTCCAGATGAATCATTGAGGAGGAAAAATTTAATCTGTCTTGTAATAGACACTGTGGGTGCCTGACACCATCCTCTCGACCCACGTGAGTGAAATCAGAATAATTTCCAAATGCCAGCACCTATATCAAGGGCTTTTCTCTGCTCTACCTGTGATGGATGGACATTCCAGGGAATAAAATTCACCTCCACCAGGAGCTCCCAGCCAAGGGATAACAGGAGCATGTAACTGTCCCAGCTCTAATCCTGAGGAGGAGCTAACTCCCGATTTCTCTGCTCCTTAATGAATTAAACTACACTTAGCTGTGCCCATAACCTGCTCAGAAACGCCCTCTTCGGAGCTTTCTCCTCTCCCCATCTCACTGCCCCACACTCCTACCAGTGGTTCCCAGGACCACCAACCAGATCACTTACTAATTCTCATATCCTGTTGTCTAGCAGCTTGTTGTCCCAGCTTGTGGGGAGCCCGAGTTCAGACACGCATCCTCTCTCCCCACAGCAGGGTGTGAAGATACTAATCTGAAAGGAAGAAAAGTTATCAGCATGAAATTATTTGATGCATAGTTATCAAAAAGTGAGCGTTAGAGGAAGAATAATTTTTTATTTATCAGACTTACAAGTTTAAAATAAAATAATCCTCAGTGGAATAAAGGTTACATTCAATAATCCTCCAATGCTCTGTTAAGAGAATACAATTTGATGAAATCATGGAAGAAAAGAGATTTGGCAAAATATATAATTTTAAAACGTTCATGCCCTTTGGCTCACTAGGTGCCCTATTATCATATCTGCACTTATTCACCCTATTCAATTAAGTTAATTAAAATTAACTTTGATTTACAGCATACTTTATGTGAGGTTAAAATCAGAGGGGAGAGGAATCCAAGCACAGGATCTCATTACAGGAAGCTGGTAAGAGGGAAGGCGGTGAGACTAATGAAGGAGTGGCCACAGGTTGCTGCATTCACCCACTTACCTTTCTCCTTCATCCCTCTCTCTTGGCTCTGATGCAGCGCTGGCCTCCAGGCCCTGGTCTGATGCTCATCGTTGCCTAGGAAGGCTCTGTCAAGCCTTCCCTGGGCCTATTTCTGAATCCTGACTCTTCTCGAGCCATGATACTGCGTTTCTGGCATTAGCCTGCTTACCTTTTCCCAGTTGGATCTCACCCAGTTTTCAATGACACTCTTCCCCTGATGTAATGGTAACCCATTCATTCTATTTTGTGACTCACACTCACCCAGACTATGACTCTGTTTGTTGGAACACACTGTCAGGTACCACGTCTAAAATTCAGGTGCCTTTTGCACTAATTTTCAATTTGTGTCCTCAGTGATTGAAGTAAAAGTAGAGGACTTGATACATATATGTTTCAGAATTACCTTTTCTTAAATGCCAGGTACAGTTTCATTTTTCTGCAAAAATTTACTGTAAACCATGAAAATCACCAATAAGTGGTAGGAGCCCATGGTTTCTTTGGTTTTAATTGGAAACTTTCCAATTTAAACCCTTGCTGTTTGAATTTTATATGCACAAATGATATCAAAAAATAGAAGTTTAATGCTTTTTGTCATCCTCAAGACATTCATTATGAGGACTTTGGTGGACACCTCAAACCCTTCCTAGGTTGTTACATAGGAAAATGAAGTTTTGCTGAGTCCCCGGTTTGGAAATGATGGGATCACGCGTGGCAGCCGCACACCCCATGGACTCACTAGTGCTTGATCGGCTGGCCACACGCCAGGATGTTCCTGTGTCTACAGGGAGGGGCAGAAATGTCACTGAACCAGATTCACAGATGTCGTCCCAGTAGTTGATCAGAGCTGCCGCTGAAGCTCTGTGCAAGGGAAGGCCAGGAAGTCGGCCTCCGAGCGTGGGCTCTCATCCTGGGGACCAGAAAGATAGGCATCAGCTTCTAAGGGCACTAATTTCAAGAAAGTAAAAAAGAAAATATATCCCTTGTGAAAATAAACAGGTTTTGAAATTTATGGCCAGCTATTTAAAAATTAAATTTACCCTTCATTATATGTAAAGGAATCTGTCACATGTAATGCTACATAAGCTTTCAGTAATGTGAACTGATCTTCCTAGTATGCATATATTTAAGTGATCTCTTTGGATTGGTGATGGATGTGTGGGACCGAACTTCATGTCATTTCCCTTCTACAAGTGTATCACACTGGCTTAAATCAACATGATAAAAAACCTAATTGTGTCCAAAGACCGTATTTTACTTCATGTTTCAATATATGATGCTCCATAAATGTGCCTTTAAATATTTTCCTTTATACCTATGATAGGAGTGTGTTATTTAAGTGACTTTAACAGACTGAAAATACGTTGAGATATATTTAATGCAATATGTCCAAGAAAGCATCTTCTAACTACTAGAACTAATGAAGTATGAGAGTCTTACATTCACGTAGATTTTGTGCTTTGCAGGTATTTTCATCAAGCTACTTGTCCTTTATGTCTGCAAATACTTATAAACCAAAAGGAGTCAGAAAATATGAAATTCGACTTTTCACATGGGACAGGGGAGGGTCGGAAATTGCTAAAGGTAAAAACCTTTGAGGTTTAACAGGGAACAGAATACGTGGACCCACGCTGCCTCTCCTTTGTGCTTTTCAAGACAGGTGACCTTGAAAGAGATAATCTTCCACCGACAGAATTTTGTGTTTAATATGAATGATGAATATTTATCTGTTTCCCAGATAGTGTTTTAGCAGATCGGCTCTGAGGGAGACAGTTATTTACTCTACGGTGCAGATAACCTCTGCATGTGATTCATCATGCCTTATAATTATGGTCTGCACATAATGCGTTCATTTTAGCCATGTGCCACGAGTTGTTTATTAGTAATGGTGTTCTAGCCCAGCAATTCAATTAACTGTACATACCACTGGTGATTTCTAATGATCCTCCACTTTTAAAAATGAAAACGGAGGTTCTTTGTGCATTTTAATGTACCAGATGCGATGAAAAGGTTTACTAAATGACATCAGTCGATTCTGTGCATGAGAGCAAAATGGGCACCAAAAGCATTTATGATTAGCTGCCTAAAAGTAAGTGGATGCTCTGTCCTATGTCCTATGGGAAGTTAGTTGTTCACCCCCTTTCTAGAGAATAGAATCACCACATTACACTCTACAACATATAAAATATAATAATGAAACAGCAAATGATGTGCTGACCTATAATTTGCAGAATACTTTTGCATGCCTAGTGTCCCCAAATTCTCACAGCAGTGACCCAGTAACCAAAGAAGGCTGAGGGACCATCTGCCCTGGTACAGGAGACAATGGCCCTTAACATTTATTGGTGATTGTCATGGTTTAGAATGAGTATCTGTAGAAAAGCGAAGCCAACACCCAACGTTTCGAAATGTTTTCTTACATTCTAGAAAATACATGCACAGTCTTTTTCACTTGTACTCATCAACCTGCATCCCTCTCCAATATCATTTCCAGCATTAACTGTAAAATACTAAAATGACCTGTGACACTTAGACACAATAGTGCCTTCGAGCCAATGGAGCAATAGTCCGGTGATAGTGGGTCACGATACAGACTGTGTTACCAGTGAACTGTAGGAGGGCGATTGAAAACGGAGTGGAGTGTAAGTCAGACCTTTGGGAGAGAATAGGTAAGCCAATGGGAGAAATGCAATATCACAGCTCAGGAACACCCAGGATCCAGAAACAGGCCTCAAGCAGGAGATGCCTGCTTTAAGCCACAGTGAGTGGCCGAGCCAGGGCTTTGAGGCCAGTGTGGCATCAGAGACAAGAGGAACGGATGAACGAGAAAAGCAAGCAAATCCTAGAAACCTTGGTCTAACCCTTTGTTAAATCCACCTCCTCTGCTTGTACCAGCTTCCCATCGCATAACTGATACTCAGAGAGCCTGTACTTCGGTTTTCCTCCTCTCTCGTCTCATATGAAGTAAAGGAAGCAATTAATCAAAGTATTGCCTAATTTACTAGATGCAGTTTTTGAGTAAATCAATAAGAATGAATAGAAGCGGACTCCCTGAATCGAACGGCATAAACATTTTTGAAAGATTATATGTATGTATATTTTGCCAAATCTCCATTTTTGATGATTGTATTGAATTGTATTTCTCCCATCTCCTCCTCCTCCTATTTCTTCTTCTTCTTCTGGTCCAATGGGAGGAGAGGCATAGCCAAAGGAGAGCCTCTGCCCAGAGCACAGCCCTATTCCTAAGGCTTTAACCAGGGCAGGGACATGACCAATGTTTACATGAGTCACTGACAGCCGAGTAGTGGATGAACTCCAGACGGGTAGGGCTAGTGAGACCAGCTGGTAACATGTTAAATACAGCACTGCTATAAAATTAAGTCAGAGGAGAATTCAAAACAATGTTCTATCATGGAAGATCAAAATCAAGTTCTGGAGCACAGGGAGGGGAAGTGGGGTTTGTGATGTGTTTACTCACTTTTTAAAATTATTAGTGAGGTATGTCTTTGTTTGGCTTCTGTCTGAACTCTTCCAGACACTAGTGTTGAGTGGAGACAGTGGGTTTGGTTGGTGATCTGGGAAACCGTGGTCTGAGAGAAGGAAAGTGAGCCAGGGAAGTGAAGGGAGCTGATAAAAATCTGTTTTTGGTTAGGTCCTTCCTCGAAATCATCCCACCCACGGACTAGGAATCTGGGATCTTTCCCAACTACTCCTGCCATTCTCTGGTTAGGGGTTGAAGGAGCCTGAGGATGAACCCCCTGGCATTTCTGACCTGTCCGGGGTGCAATGCCTGTGTAAGGGGAAGCAGGCACGGCTTCACTCCCACAGAATCAGCCAGGTAGGTCGAGCAAAGCACCAACAGCATCTGCTACGAGGTGAGCAGTTGCTTTTAAGGTTGTAAAGACACCTTTTAATTTTGAAGAATATTAATTTTCATCATTTTCCTGGCAACTGTTATATATAATAACCTATATTATATATAATTTATGGATATTCCATATATAATATATACACATATGTAACTTTTATTGATTTTTTTATGTCAGTTTGAAAATAATGTGATCCTTTTTTATTTTGTCCATTGCTCTTATACTTACGTCTCTCTATTGAGATCTGATAAATACTCACCAATATTTTAAATTAGTTTTTAAGAATGTATTTAGTGTTAACACACCATAAGACGACACAAAACGACTGGAGTGTGCAGTATTGTGGCTGTAAGCATTGACCCACTGACTATATACCGGGGCCAGGCATTTGTGGCTGCCTCATCTGTAAGTGATGCTCCTCTTTTCCTTGTCTAACAGCAACGAGAGATTTTACTTGGTTAGTTGTTAAAGCAGAGCTGTCTCCACCAGGATGGAAATGGAAAGCCATTAGCTATTCTATTTTAGTTTTTTAAATGGGGGCAGAGACAGAGAGGGAGAGAAACATCGATCCATTGCTTCTCGCACGTGGCCCAACTGGGGACCAAACCCATAACCCAGGCATGTGCCCTGGGCATCGGGAATTGAACTGGCGACCTTTCACTTTGCAGGACGTTGCCCCACCAACTGAGCCACACTGATCAGGGTGCCATTGACTAGTCTTATTGCTTGTTCCCATCTTGTAGTTACAACAAAGCAGTGGGAGGACTGAGCCAACGCAATAAAGAGGACCACACCAAGAGACTTGCAGATGAACAGACCTGGAGTCTTAAATGGGATGTGACTCTTACATTTTGTCAGTAGCGCCATCCAAAAATTCCCCTTCATCATGTGGAATAATTTTTAATTGAGATATAATTGAAATATAACATTATTCTAGTTTCAAGTGTACAGCACAATGATTCTGTTGGAGCAATTTTTATTTTGTTTTCTTTTACTCATAACATTGAGTCCTGATGAAACTGAATATATGTGCAATGTGGTGATTATGGAGGAGAGGGATGGGGATAGGGGAGAAGAATGTGGGGAAAGGGGGCAAATGATGGTGGACAGAGACTTGACATGGAATGGTGAACACACAATACAGTGTACTAAGACCTGTATAATTTTGTCAGTGTGTCACCCCAATAACTTCAATAAATGGGAAAAATAAAATGAACTAAATATATGTACTTTTTGTTAAAATTATATTTGATCCTTTTTTTAGTTAGGAAAATCTTTAGAGCTAGCCCTTTTTCTTTGCATGCTAGCTGACTTGCAGATATTCAGCAGGAATTATGTAAAGGCAAGCTTAAAAAAGGACAAAGATGGAAACACAGAGTTTGAGAAGTCTGTAACACAACACTTTGGTCTGGCAAAGAGTTTAAGTTAATGTTCCACGTGTAACTAAATATATTCCATCCCACCCCATTTTTCAGTGGTCAGTTCCTGGGTTCATCTGAATGCTCCTCTGGAAGGTCTGGAGAAACGTGCTTCCCAGCACCCTCCTGCTTCTGTAGGTCATAATTCTGACACAGTGAGACGAGGTTCCCCTGTTCAGAGTGTCACAGGCTGAAATCAGTGTGTAACCCGGGTCTGCGTACCCATCTGGAATTATGTAGCTCTGGAGAGAAATAGGCTTCCTAAGCCATTCAGGTTATTAGTAGAACCCAGTCCTGCAGTTGGAGAACCAAGTCTTATGAGTTCTTGCGGGCTGCCCATCAGGGGTGTCTCTCAACTGGAAACTACTCACCTTTCTTGCCAGCCCTCCATCTTCAAGCCAGTAACAGTGCATCAAACTGTCTCATGTCTTAAGTTCTCTGGCTTTCTCTGTTTATAAGGGCTCTCAGAGCTCCACAAGGTATAAGCCCAGTGGATAGCATCCCCAATAAACCCACCTGGACAACCTCCCAGTGCCACAGCCACAGGCTGCGGGGATTCAGGCAGGATGCAGTTACTCCTAGTGGATAGGCAGGAAGTGCTGGCTTTATCTGCACCCCTGGGGAGAGATCCTTTTCCACATTTATTATCATCAGTGCACCCACAGCAAGCTCTGCTCCACCGCTGCAGCGCTGCCGTGTCTTCCTCTTACTTTGCACTTGACCACTCCTCAGAACTCTTGGCCCCAGGGTCCTCCCAGGCTGTTGCTCTGTCTCCCATAGCAACAAGAGAAAGTTGAGTGTGAGCAAAACCACACTTCTCTGTTTCTTTATTCTTCCCAAACACACTACAAGTTTCATGGGTATGTCAGGCTTGACTGGAGGATGAGAGCACTTAGGAATGACAAATATGAAGGGCATTCTCCCAGATTAGAATTTTCAAATACAGACCTGGACTTGATCGAGACAGAGGAGGTACCAAGAGTGCGAAATTGAAGATTCTTACTCTTAGATCCATGTCAGATCCAAGAGAGTGCTTTCATCAATGTACTGCCCTTTGGCACCCCACTCTCCAGGAAACAGTTGATACAAATGCAGGGAGCTAATCCCGGTGCTGTTCAAATCCACAAACTAAGGCACAGGAAATTACTAAGGAAACTGAATATACTGAACTGTGATTATTAGCACAAAAATATGTGATATTATAAGATATGTGCTTGAATGCAGTAAATGAAAATGCCTTCTAGAGAGCCCGATAATTATGAAATACCAATGAACATAAATTATATTTCAAAATATTTGCAAAAACTTGTCATTGAAAATATCTGTGATTTATATTAGTGGCAAATGTTTAGGAACATTGCCAACTTTACTATACTTTTCAGGGGCTGCTTTTATTCACAATAGAAGAAAATACTAGCTTATCATTAAAGATTAGTCATAAGAAAGATATAAAAATTTCCACCTAGGTTCACAGATCCCTTGATTTCTAGCCATTGACCCCAGTTCAGAATCCCCGTTCATTCTCTCATCAAGTATTTTCAATATTTAGAGGAGTTGAGAGGCAAAAAAAGAAAGAAAAAAGTCATTCTGCTTCCCCAATAAAGAATAGACTTAAATTCAATTTGTAAATGGCTTCTGAGTACCTATTATGTGCAGGGCATTTGTCGAGTTATGTGGCCAAAGAAATGAAGATGCTTTACCTAAGGAAATATTAAACCACAGAACAATTTTCTACCTGGTCTCATTGCTGGCTTTACAACAGGATTTCAACTGCTCCCAGGGGAGCCCAGTTTCAATTATTTAGACTTATGTTTGATCTAGTTTAACTAACCTACTTTCAGAGTGGACCTGGGGTTGGAAGAAGGCAAAAGATGCAAAGGATAAAATGGTTCTATAGGGTGCTTCAGTTGATAACTCAAAACACATAACTGATTCATCAAAGATTACCAAAATGCAAGATTCCTAAACAGCAGTAAATATTTAAAGCTCTGATGGAAATGAAATTAGAAGCAGGAATTAAGACCTCTAATCTTTTCACCTGCTCTGATGCAATAGGAAAGCTTAATGAGAGAAACCCTTGGATATTTGCTGATGGTGCACTTGTGGGCTTCTCTTCCATTACCGAACACATGGAGGGAGTCATTTTTCAAACTGACATTCACTTTTGAAAATGCTTTAATGTGTTAAAATAAATCCGACAAATGTAAAGACGCCATTATTTTAAAGGAGATGAGCAGCAATAAGCTGATTCATGCCACGAGATTAATTTTCTCTTAGCAAATGTCTTCTGCATATCATCGGCAAGGCTTTTGCTAAAAATAAGCTCTTGAGGAACTAAGCCAAACTGCTTTTTTCAATACAGGTAGAAATCCTCAAAATACTGGAGTTAAAAAAGGAATTTGTCCAGAGTCCTGGTCAACTTATGTTTTTTCATGAGTTGTCGTTAATTTGACTAATTTTTTTCTCAAAATAAGCCATATATTCATGGAAATAAAACACAGAGTGGATGATTAATCCTGGCAATTACTTCAACTATGGTACCAGGCAGTGGTGAGGGGTGGAGTCAGAACTGAATTCAACTCTTCCTTTTATCAGCTGGATGGTCCTGAGCAATGGTCTTATTCTCATTAAGGCTCAGTTTATGCATCTGTAAAGTGGAGCTTACTTAAAGAGCTATCAATGAATATCAAATGAACTAATATATTTGAAAGAACTTATAAATTATAAACCGAAAAATATAAGATAAGACATTGATTGGTGTTCATCAAGTTATTTTAACTCTCATCCCATTTTTCCAAGTTTTAAAATAGGCAATTCACAAAAACAAAATCTAGAAGCCTGGAAAGAATAGACATCACTCAGGTATCATTTATCTTGCAAAAGAATCTATAAAGTGCTACATGTGTGCTTCCAAGAACAAAATAACTCAAGTCTAAAGAAGTGAGGCAGTAAGCTAATGACAAGGGGTTTCCTCATCCCGGTAGCAGTCCTGAAGTTCAGGAGTAGGCGGAGTTGTGGTAGGATGAAATGGCCCATTAAAACAATCTAGTTACAAACACATGTGTCTGAGAAAGGACTAGTATCTAGTATAAATAAAGAACTCCTAGAACTCATTAAGAAGACACACATCTTTATGCTAAATGAAATAATCCAGGTGGTGAAAGACAAATACCATGATCTCACCTATAAGTGGAACCTAATCAACAAAACAAGCAAGCAAGCAAAATGTAACCAGAGACACAGAAGTAAAGAACAAACTACTGACTAACCAGAGGCGAGGAGGAAGAGGAATAATGGGGGAAACTAAGGGAAAATGTCATCAAGGAACTTATATAAAGGGCACATGGACATAGACAACAGTGGGGGAGGATTGAATGTGAGAGATGGGGTGTGTAATGGGGAGAAAATGGAGTTAACTGTAATTGCACAATAATAAAAAAAGGAAAAAAGAAGACACACACCAAACTGTAAAATGGACAAGAGGTTTGAACAGATTTATCACCAAAGAAGGTTTACAGATAGAAAATAGAAAGAAAGAATACTCCATATCATCAGTTATCATGGACATGAAAACAAAAATAAAAATGTGAAATAACATTACGCATTCATCTAAATGGCTAAAATGTATGAGTTACAACACCAAAGTCCAGCAAAAGTGTGAAGCAACCACCACTCTCATACATTGCTGGAATGGATATGAAATCGTACGATCATTATAAAGCATTTCTAAAACTTTTACAAACAGCCCTAGTACTAACAATAGAAGACTGGGTAAAATGCAGGATAATCATGTAATAACAAAATGAAACAAACTACAGATTACACAATGAAAGTGGTGAATCTCAAACATGCTGAATGATAGAAGCCTTACCCCCCAAAATCATACATACAGTATGACTCCATTTTTATGATGACCAGAAACTAAAATAAAAAGTAATCAGAACAGTAGTTTTTGGCATGTGTCTTGTGAAGACAGAAGGAAGGAGGCACAAAGGAACCTTCTGAAGTGATGAGGGAGTATGAGCTACACAGATGGAAGAATTTGTCAAAACGCAGCCAGGGTACACTCAAGACCTGTGGATTTCACTGTGTCTTTATTTGTGTCTACACCCAAATAAAGCTCTAACAAGAAATTCACCTGTCATCAACATCAGTACACTAAAGGATTTTGGTAAAAGCATGTTGATATCTGAAATTTATGAAATGCATCAAAAATAAGATGTTGATGGGTGGCTAGACAGACAGATGGAGGTGTGAGGAAACAAGTAGGGCAAGGTGTGGATTCTAGAAGCTGAGTATATGGATGTCCACTGTAAATTATTCAATTTTACCATCTATATATTAGAAATTTTTCACCATAAAATTGTAAAATACATCCAGCTATACTACCATTTGCGGATACTCATCTAAGAAACCTGAGGTCCTGACTTGCAGGATGTGATTTATCCTCCATTTCTCTAGCCTGAAACAAAGCCAAACACAGAGACAGAAGTGGGGCAGTGCCTCTGCCACTTAATTATGACCCAATTCAATTTTTAACTGACCTCTAACTCTGAATGTTCTTACTGGGAGAAGTTAAGAGTCATGGGGAGGCACCTCACTAGGAGCCATGGTATTATTTCTATTAAACTGAAAGCTGACACTTCCACTAATAATTCCAGGGTCAAGTGGGAAAGTGGAGTGATGTTCATTGAGCAAGACCAAGCCCCCTAGCCCTTCACTGGGATATGGTTGCTATTACAGTGTGGAGCCTTTGGGGACTCTACAACGTATTTTGTGTCCAATGGTGAAAGATTAAAAAAAAAATACTACAACAATCCTAAATAGACCTGGCAGCCCATCAGTGAACAGGCCCGCAGAAATAAAAGTGTAGGTGAACCCAGGGCTTAGGAACCTGGCCAGGGCGGACAGAATGAGGACCGGACGGCACAGGAAGGAAACCGCAGACATCTTCTCTGGCCCTGTAATCACTTGAAGAAATGATGCCAAGAACTTCTCCTATATTTTAGCTTCCTTTTCTGGATTTCCTCTGGACATTGGATATAGTGTTTCCGAATGAGAACCAGTGGGCCGAATCCAGCCAAAGATGGTCCACACAGTGTCTGGTCTGATTTTTAAATTTTAGGTTCAATGTCTTTCACTAGGATACCCACTCTCCTGTTCAGACAGGCTACGTTTCTCACGTTTGTCTCACACCTGTCCAGATTTACACATTTATATTACCTCCATAACCTCTGTACAAAATTGAATTTACTATTGATTCTTTGAGGGATACTTCCTTGCATTTTAAAATCATTTTTTCTCCCCATTTTACAGTATCAATTGACCCAGTTGTCACCAGCTTAAAAGTATCTTTTGTTGTCGTTGTCCCATTTTGGTGGGTGTGGACATACTGTTATTTCAAGCACTGCAGAAACCACAGATTGTGAGCACTGAGGCCGACTTCGGGTCAGGCTGCCATGTTTCCTACGGCTGCAGCACATGCCGTGTTATGTGGGAACCGCCCTGCTGGGGTGCAATGAGCATGTGTGTGGTTAAACACACGATTGTTGCAATATTATGGGTGGGTATTTCTGGGGCTTGATAAATAGGATGAACCTCTAAAAGCAAGACATGAAGTCCCCAAGTCCCTAGGCAATTCCTTAGCCCTCAAATATGTTCAATATTTGTGTTCTGCCTTAGATGGTGATAAACCAATCCAACTAGAACTTCTCCTTTAGAAACTATGAGTAAGTGACCCAAGAGAATGTGGATCTTCAGGGTGCTAATTTTATCCTTAAAACTGCCAGACTTTGTGCTCTTCTAAGAGACTTAGGACATATCCCAGTGTTAGAAAAATTGGGACCAAGAATGACTATTGAGTCAAATGCCTCTTCTCCCTAATTTTTTAAATATGTCTACACACTAGAATGCCATCAACCAAGATAATCTGCATGTGCCTCTTCTTTGACACTTGAACAAGATTTCATATACATATACATATATATATATTCACTAATTTAGTATTATATTAAATGTGTGTCACTGTATAGTGGGAGCCGGCCAAGTGCCCAGCAAGTTGTAGGTAGCCCTGAACTCAGCAAATGTTTCTGGGGCGATCTGCTGTGGCATGACCCTGGCCTAGGTGCTGGGGACACCAATGCTCCCAATGAATATTAAATAAATGAATTAATTACTTCCCATAAGTACATCTTAGGCCCCATGTAGATGTTACCCTGGACTTTAGACTTTACTCTGTAGAGACCTCAAAAAGGCCAAAGGTAAATAACTAGAATTAAGGAGTCACCTACTTTTATGAGAGACATGGTTGTACACATGGAGATCAGTCACCCTGACCTCCTGAATGTTCAGATGGAATTATTCATTAAGGCAAAATATCCTGGAAAAGGTATTTAATAACCTTAAAAAGTTGAGTCACCAACCCTGGCAGAATAAAAACCCTTTACAGGCATAGAAATGACCAATTCACATTTCTTTCATTTAGATGGAAAAAAATCTGTTATAAAAGAAATATCTGTTTTCTTAAAATCAAATGTCATGTGGACAGGGGTGTTATGTTCCTTGTTACCAAGCAGGAAAAGGTAGCCATTTAACAATTTAGTCCAAAATAATTAGCCTACAAGAGGCTATGATTTACAAATGCTGCCCCTAACTCCCATTAACTTTAATTGGGTTTATAAAAGGGAGAGCATAGTACTGCCTTTCAAAATTAAATTTAGGCTGAATTCAAGAATGAGAACCTCTGGGTGACCTGGTTGGTTTTCCTTCTGAAATCATTCCCACGATTTGTTTATGACCCTTTCACATCATTAACTTTCATAATTTTACATATTTATTTTACCACAGCATGCTTAGCCTTTTCAGGCTCCTCATTTCTAGACCTTTGAAATCATTTTTGAATGGCTAATTATTTCCCAGTCGCCCTATTCCTTCCTAAGCCAGGCTTTGTCATTATCACCATGGAGCTGTTTCTCCCAGCCCGTTCTCCTTGTCCTAGGGCATCACTCTGGGTCTTCATGCTTCCTGAGTCTTTCTCGAGGGAGACACTTGCCAATTATTAATATCTGAGTCTAATTATATATTACCTCATTCTGGCTGTGCCAAAGAGAGACTTGCATCTTTTTTTTTTTTTTTTTGCATACAATATATGCTGTATAAAGTACTGTGGAAGGAATTCTAGATGGAAACCTGGACCTTAACTTGGGGCAATTAGAGGTAAAACGATGCTGGGTAGAGAAGCTAATATAAGATGGGGGCAGAGTGGGCAAGGAGGAGGGGGTCTATTGCCGCTTTTCATAACACACAACCTCTCTTTACCCAAAAAGCCTTTGGTTCTCTTGGCTTTCCTGCTAATGAAATAAGTAGACATGTCCTTCAATGTTATAACTTCCACTTCTTTGAATTTATTTTAAAAATTCGAGCACATAGAAAAGTCTAGAAAAAAATTAGTTCCATATCCAAGAGTATTAAACTTTAACATTTTTCCATTCATGCTTTTCCATTCATGTTCTATTGCTATGTAACAAATTACCACAAATTTAGTAGCTTAAAACAACAACAATGCATTATTTTATGGCTTCTCCAGGTTAGAAGTTTGGTGCAATGTGACTGCGATCTCTGCTCAGGGTCCCAAGACTGAAATCAAGGTATGCAAGGAACTGAGTCCTCATCTGCAGATTCTGGGAAAATAATGATCTCTCTCCAAGCTCAATTTTCTTTTTGGAACTTCAGTTCTTTGTGGTTGTAGGACCGAGGTCCCCGTTTCCTTGCTGGCTGTGAGCCAGGGGCTGCTCTCAACACCTAGAGCTTGTCTGCACTTCTTTGCCATGTGACCCCCTCCTCCTTAGGCCACAATGGCACATAGCACCCTCATGTGCTTTCAACCTCTGGCTTCCTCTATCTCTGACCTCATATTTAAAGGGCATGAGCAATTGGGTCAGGCAGGCCCACCAGATAATCTCCCTTTTTAAAAGTCAACCTGACAATGGGGTGATTGCTGAGGGAAGGGAGGTATAAGGGGACTAAATGGTAACAGAAAAATATATAATAAAGATTGTATTTTAAAAATTTAAGAAGTAAAAATAGTCAACCCAAGCCATTTCAACTAATCAAATCACATCTGGAAAATCCATCATATTCATAGCCTAGGACATATACAGGGTTCAGGGATCTTGGGGATGATCTTATAATTCTTCCTACCACACATCTTCAGAAATACCTTGGTATGAAGCACTCTTGGGAGCTTCTGGAGTGACATCTGATACTGGCTTCTACATGGAGGGCAAGGAGAGACTGGAAAAAGACATAGAATACTCTAGATTGGTAGGAGGCAGGTGTAATGAGCAAAGAAACTTACATAAGAGGCTTGTGTTTAGCAGCGGCAAGAACAGTGGCTCTTCACACCTGTGGCCAGAATCTTTAAAGTTTATGTAGAAGTCTTACCTGGGTCCAGTCATGTATACCATCCAGATGGTCTCCATAACACCCTACTCTTTGGATGCTCTATCCTTGAAAATGGCTCCCACTGTGGGAACGTTTGGCAGAATATACATTCTAAGGACAGGACAGGGAGGGTTTGTGGACCCTTCGATCCCCCAGGTCCAGCTTGCAGGTCAACTTGGCTGTCCCATCCTCTTGATGATCTCCTCCAACATTTCTTAATTCATATACTATAAACACAGAACAGCATACTACATCGCAGTCAAAATAAAGAGAGAAACCCTATGTGGACCAACATGGGTAAATCATTTAAAAACTTTTAAGTGGAAAGACAAGTTAAAGAAAATGTAGATACTACAACCATTCATGTAAATTTTATAAATGGGTATATATACATATTTAAAATATGCATGAGCCCTGGCTGGCGTAGCTCAGTGGATTGAGCGTGGGCCTGTGAACCAAAGGATCGTGGTTCGATTCCCAGTCAGGGCACATGCCTGGGTTGCAGGTCAGTTCCCAGGACGAGAGGCAACCATACATTGATATTTCTCTCCCTCTCTTGTTCCCTTCCCCTCTAAAGATAAATAAATGCAATCTTTAAAAAAAAAACATGCATGAAAGATAAGTGGGCATAGTTCAGGATATCGGGGAACTCTGGGGAAGAAGGGTAGCAGGGGCAGGTTATACTCAGTATTTCAGTGTTGCTGAACACACAACTTCTCTGTCACACAATCCAGTACAGAGCCTAGAGCTCTCACTGGCTGCTGACATCCTCAAGTGTAGTGAGTGGACATTCGGAGAACGATGGTTGCAAAACTGGGAGATCCGGATTCCTCAGGCATTCTCCACAGCCTCCTTTGCTATCCCTTTTCCCTTGGCCTTGAAAATGGCCTTAGTCTTCAGGTTCAGGCTTCCTGTAACACATACTCTGAGCATCCTGGTGTCTGAGCTACATACCGTCTAAACTTTATTGAATTATTTGGTGTCTCGAAATGTTAATCACATATGAGAGGTTCAGTAAGTGGGAGACTGGCATTGTTTACAGTTTCCTAAGACTTCAACTCTGAAATGATTTTACGCAGACAACATTGGCTAGACTGCCATTCATTTTTTTTCAGTTGAATTAAAATAATAATCATCTCACTAACACTAGTGTGTTCTTTCAATGAGAAAAAAAACCCTAAACTTTGGCAATGGCCTTTCAATGCTGTTGGTAACTAAAAAGCAGAGGAATTCTGGAGACCAATAATTTTGCCAGGAAAATCTGAATTACTTTGTATTTCACTTACTTTGTTTAAATTATTTGTTAAGCTATAAAGTGCCATAAACATTTTGAATCATCTTTTTCCATTTAAACTATGATAAATGAGCATTTATTTGTTACAGATAAATTATACACTACTGTTCCTAGTACCTAGGTGTGCTACCGGCATACTATAGGCACTTAATAAATTGGTAGAATTAATTTATATATAGATAAAAATATGCTTTTTCAATGGTTTATTAGATTTCATATTTTTGAAGGTAAGATCTGTATCATCAAATGTTCATTCCATAAAATAACCAATAAAAATTTTCTAAATATGAGATATGAGATAAATATGAGATAAATATGAGATAAAGCATTATATATGGATTCTATACATGAAATAATATATGTAAGTATAATACAGTGCTTAACACTTAATATTAGTTCTCTTCCTTTTTTCCTAATTTGGAAATATTTAATCTATCAAAAACAATTTTTCTCACTTTACATTTCTCTTCATTTTTTCTTTAATTAATTTCCTCTATGGGTTATAATTTGTCTATTTTCTTTTCTTATTAAATTCCTTTCATGCTTCCCAAAGCTAAGTTATCAAACTATAATAACACATTCGTAAAACTAGATATTAACTTGGTCCACATTTTCAAAATGATTTCTGGTATTCAAGTCTAGGTGCTTATTTATTTAAACTGAATTCAACTTTCATTCACAAAATGAATAGAAGATTTCATTAAAGCTTCAGTTACGTAGTAATAGTAGATGTAGCCAAAACAGCTATGATGAAAGAACACAGTAAAATTTAAAATATTGGATACATGATTTGGTGATTGGAGAGTATTGTGCAGTTATTGGTGACTTCCATCTACAACTGGGGAACAAACCATGCTCTTCACCTAACTCAGCAGGAGTATCTCTCCTGAAACTGAGAGTTTTTACATTGTGCAGAAATGTATGGTATTTATTGAAAATCTTGTTTTTCTGTGTACTTTTACAACTGATAAATCTAATAAACAGTGGAAATAACTATTAAATTAGAAGAATCATGTAATTCTTGATTACAACATGGCGCTTCAGTTATATTTACATCAAGCCATCATTGCCATTCATGTTTTTTTCTGGAATTCAGCATTTCCATTTTAAAATCAGCCACTAATACTCTATTATGAAGGGTCCTATTGGCTAAAATTGGTGTTTATGTATGGTATTTTTGCTTATCAGTATATTTTATAAGTGATGATCAAAGTCTAGTCTAGTTTAGTCTTTTGGAAAAATACCCTTTGATGGCTCTGTTCTGCCTATTTTGCTATGGATTCTTTCTGTTAGGCATGATTACATCAGAAAGCAAATGCAAACACATCTTCAAGTCTCTTAATAAATGCACTTATTAATGAGGATTAATGCAATGTTTCTGCTTGCAAACCTAAGTATTTTATTCTCATGCACCTTAACTCACTGCTCTTTTGTCATCTCTCAATGTGACATACATTTTCTTGTAAAGAAAGCATCTGAAATACTAAGAAACAATGATCTGATGTTTAAAAAGGCTCAAAGTGTAAAGATTCAATAACACCAAATAGCTTAAAATAAACTTCTGCCTATTACTAGAATGTGATTGGAGAGATGAAGGTAAAAGAAAAAGTAAAGTTAATAAAAACACAATAAGGTGCCTTTAAGAATTGTCTGTGGCAGAACTGCCTCCCCGTGTCAATCACAGTATGGGGTGAGAGTAATCCGAAAACATTGCCCTTATTATTTTGTACAAAGTTTGAGATTAGTGAGAGAAAACATGTAAAGGAAGGAAGGGAAGAGAAGGGAAGGGAAGGGAAGAAAGGAAGGGAGGAAGGGAAGGGAAGAGAGGAAGGGAGGAAGGGAGGAAGGGAGGAAGGGAGGGGAAAGATTTTAATTGAGAAAAAAATTGACCTGAAATTGACTGGTACTGACTTACTAATCATCTACTCACCTCCTGTTCACATTTTTAGGAGTTTGAAACTAAAACATTGTAGGTCCCTCACATGACAGACATTTTCTAGCAACTACTGTATCTAGAAATTGAATGAAACACCAGAGGTAAAATTATGAATAACCACCACCACCATAATAAATACAAATTGCAATAACAATTTGATGTCATTTAATGCTTCATAATTGTCAAGTACTTTGTCATATCCTTCCAAAGCCCTCAAACATCTAAGAAGGATTCCAAATATAACTGCATTTTGTCTGAGGAAGACCTGGGTTCTAGCTGTGTGTTCTAGCAGTCCCTCAGTTTGCTCACCTATGAAATAGGAACAATGATTTACCAAACTCATAGGGCTGCCTGCCATAATGATCAAATAAACAAATGAATAAATAAGGAAAGTGTTCAGAACAGTGCCCAGGATGTAGTAGGTTCTATGTTAGGGGTTTACATGTTCTAATGACATCGTATATACTGAATAAGTGATCAAACCATGACTTAAATATGAACATAATTTGTTTTACTTACATAAACACTCATAGCAAAAACCTTATGCCTTAACGTGTCAGTAATTTCCAGATGGGTAGGTGGGAATAGAGACGGTTATAGCCAGTTTTCATCATTTTCTTAATGTTTTTAGCATTTTCAAAATGTTATAAGATTAACATAAACCCTTTCATTAATTGAAATGGGAAATTTTAAAAAATAAACTGTAATTAACAGTAACTTGCTTTCTTTCTTTCTTGAATCTGGAAATATTTACCTTAACAGATTATTCCTAAACACAAAGGCAAAGCAGTTTAATAACAAGTTTCTTCAAATCACCTGTTCTCTCATTTGCCTGAGTTTATTAGTCCAAAATGATATGTGAAATGGCATTTTTCACATTATCAAGCACATTGTGCAATGAAGTAACATGCATTTCCAAAATATGTTTTTCTTCTAAAATTAATTTTGAAAATAAATATACCCTATTTATTACAATTCATTTCCCCTCAGGTAATGCAAAGATGAAGAAAGTTCTATTATTTTCATGCCTGAAAGATTAATATCTCAGTAGCTACGGATATTCCAAGAATAACTGTAATAAACCAAAAATGAAAAAGCAGGACTGATAGCATCTTTAGTTCAACTCAAGCACATGCCAAGCCCAGAGGAGTTCATATCCAAGGTCTCCTCTCTACCAAACACACTGAAGCACCCAGGAGACAAAATGAGCTCAGTAGATCCATATGAACTGTTTTACCAAAGGTAGGGATTATTTTTCTCAATCCGTACCACAATACAAGGCATTGCTTCAGACTCTGGGGAATTCAAAGAGGTAGACAACCCTGATTTCATTTCCATAAGACCTTCAATCAGTTTGGGAAATTTGGATTCAAGTAGCTAACAACAGACTTACAATAAAAAGCAGTAAGTACATGGTCACTTTACATGGAAAATTTTTTTTGAGAATTTAGACAATTCCATGACACCCGGTGGAACTTCTTGTCAATACTTTATTCTTTCATATGTGTGGGGTGTATATGGCTATTACAATTCTCACCTCCTTCAAGAATTAGGACACAATTTTCCTATAAAACATATGATCTATGGCTAGAGTAATTGTGCGGAAAGCCAGTGAATGACAGCTTACTTGGCCAATTTATCTTTTATGACACTGCTTTAGTAGATTAATTTTGGGTAAGAAGGTTCAATTCTCTCAGCCCCAAAAGATGGGCAGGATAAATTTTTCGCATAAAAGGCTTTTATTGGAGTTGGCAGTACAGACTCTGGGCAGAGAGTTTACAGCCTTTTCTCTTGGCAACTCTCTCGAAAGTTGTGCTGATACCGCATGCTTGGTTTAGGGATTTAGAATGCAC
>PVKM010023104.1:0-21370 GCA_004027735.1 Carollia perspicillata | reverse complement strand
ATAGTATCCTTGCCAGCCAGGGCAGAGGAAGGGTTTCAGGACAATGTGCGACAGGATCCCTCAGGACACCTGGACATGCAGGCTGGCAGGTCACAGGGCTATCTCAGCTTCTGTGATGGGCTGGACAACTGGCCTTTCAAAGCAGAGGTGACCATTAGTGACTGCTGTGCAGAAGGAATGGCTGCCAATCATGTGAGAGGACCCAGGTTAGTTAATGTGATGACTGAAGGGAGGCCCTGCAAACCTGATCTTGGGAACCAGGAGGTCATGGATTTGGGCCTGAGATTGGGGCATTTCTCTGTTATCCCAAGCCACCCCCTTTCTTTGGGCCTCAGTGTCATTGTTCTGGAAACAGAGAGCCAACCCTATGTCTCAGTTCTGACTTTAGGATTTTGCTGTAGACACTAGTGTTCTTGCCTGTCTGGTGTCCCTGTTCTCTCCATCTGGTCAACCTGATTCTCCTGGCCATAATGACTGGTTCAGGGAATTGAGGGTTGTGCATAGGTGATGGAGTGGCATGTGTGTGTGACTCAGGTCAGTGGTGGCTATTAGATTACTGCTTCAGGACCAAAACCACAGCTGACTATCCAGACTATGGGTCAAAGGAAAGATGACCATTATGACAAAGGTGACTCCAACCCACCTGCCCTGGAGGTGGCAAAGACCCTGGAGTAGAGCCTGTCCCCTGCCAGAATGGCTAGGCACACAGATGACTCAGTGCCTTCCAATTCTAGGATTCCCTGGCTTTTAAGGTTCTGAGATTCTCTGGTTTGAAGTTTGAAACCTGTAGCACTGAATCAGTGTTAATATACCCAGTAATTGACCTACAGAGGAATATTGCTGTATGTGCTGCCTGCATGGGGGCATGTGTTGTTATTGTCAGACATCTATGTAACCAGGTAGTGTCTGGACCTGGGTGCCAGGTCCAGAAAGTGAGGGTGGCTAGAACTAACTGCCCTGAAGCAGGGGCCTTTCCTGGGGACTTCATCTGGGAAAGCAGCCCTCCAGAGTCAGGTAGGCAGGGTGTGGGGGCTAACAAATCTGTCCACAGAAGGCACTGACCATCCCTCTTTGGCTGGGGCTCCAAGGTGAGCTGAGCAAGCAAGATAGGGTGACTGGAAACAGCAGAAGGCCATCTAGACATCTGGTGGCAGATAGCAAGAGGCCCAGTTGTCTTGGTTCTAGTAGAAACAGGCCAATTAATGGGAGACCAAGGGCCATTCCTAAGACCTCAAGTCCCCAGCATGGAATGTGCCTGACACCAAGTCCAACCAGACCCACAATGGAGGCAATTGGAACCCTTTCTTTCTTAAGACTAGATCTGTCTTGAAACTGAAGAGTGCTGACCCTGCAGGTGAAGGCTGGAGTAAAGGTTGGGGAGAAGATGAGGGCAGAAGCAGATGACATCAACATTTATATTGGAAAGTCAAAAATTCCGTCAGTTTTCTCCTTTTACTTATTTATTTATTTAGTCAGTTAGTGCTGCAGGGTTGTTTCTTTTACCAATTTCCTCACCTTTGCAAGCTGGGTAACAATTTAATGGCCATGCGAGTAAAGCTTCTCTCATAATGCCTGACCTACGACAGGCCCCTGGTCAGAGGGAGCTCTTTGAATTATTGACATTGATACTTAAAATATTGATATTGTGTTCCTAGAGCCAAGCATTATGTAGCAATGTCACTGCCAATTCCTCTTCCCACATTGGAGAAGACATTTCATAAATGCCCAGGAAAAGCAAGGAGCTGCTTCACTGAGGGCAGCTGATCTCTCTATTAGCCCAACAAGATGAGCCCAGGAATGACAGCCTGGGTCCAGTAAGCACTGGCCCACAGACGGTGGTTTCTGCCAACATAACGTGACCCTAGCCATTGAGTTCAGCCTCTGGACTGGATCACTGTTCCCAGCAAACCAGACCTTACCTCGACCTCCTGCTCCAAGGTGAGCTGCCGCTCCAGGCTGCACTCCACCATCTCTGTAGTCACTGGGAGCTTCTCGGGCAGCTTTGTGCAGCGCTGGATCAACACGGGGTTGCAGCCGTTCAGGAACTGGTAACCAAACATGAGGTCTTCCTGCCAGTGATTCATGACCCGCTCTGTGGAGGACAGAAGCCTGAGATCTCAGTGAGGGCAGCCTGGGCCTGGCTGGGCCCCCTCTCCCAGGTACTCCCTAGACACCTGGCTGACCTGAGGCTTCTCCTGCCATGTCCAGTCACCTGTCCCCCTGCCTGTCACTGGGTCAGGCCGGCACCAGCCTGTTCTCCCTGAGATGGGCTTTAGAAGGTTCCTGGGTACCCTTTTCTCAAGGACAAAAATAAAAATAGGCAAATGGGATTGTATTAAACTGAAAACTTGTGCACAGCAATGAAAGCAATCAATAGAGTGAAAGGCAGCCTACAGAATGGGAGAAGATATTTGCAAAGCATGCGTATATGTGATGATGGGTTAATGTACAAGATACATAGGGAACTCCTACAATTCAATAACAACCCCTCCCCCCAATAACCCAATTTAAAAAGTGGGCAAAGGACTTAGACATTTCTCTGAAGAAGACATATAAATGGCTAGTAGGTATGTGAAAAAATGCTCAGTGACATTAATGATCAGGGAAATGCAAGTTGAAACTACCTCATACCTGTCATGATGGCTAGTATAAAAAAAAAGACAACAGGTGAGGATGTAGAGAAATTGGAACCCTTGTGCACTGTTGGTAGTAATACAAAATGTGCAACCACTACAGAAAACATAGTGGCAGATGCAGAGGGAGACAGCCTGGGTAATGGGGAGGCCTGGGAGCTGGGCCTGGACAGCTGGGCCTGGCAGGCCAGCCATGGTGGAGCAGGGTGGGCAGCACTTTCCAATCCCAGACTAGTCTTCCAGTATCATGAGAGCCCCCAAAGGCACACTCACCAGAAATAGTGTTGCTGATCTTGACAAAGATTTTTTCAAAGTCAGCGAAGTCACTCCAGGAAGACTGGAACATGTGCATGAAGCGGTTGATAAACAGATTCTCCATTCTGCACAACAGGGGACAGACAGCATCACCTCTCTCACACGTGCTGGGCCTCCCTCTGCAAAGACCCTTCACACTGTGGTCTTATGGAGCCTCTAGATACCACCTGGGCAGTGGAGACTTGAGCCCAGGGCAGCTCTGGGAATAGCCGATTGGCCCTGTGGAACCAGGATAGAAACTGGCACCCACACCGATGCTCTTCCTCCTGCACCTCACCCATGACAGGGATTGGCTGCCTGCCATCAAGAACAGTCTACGTTCCTGGCTGGCGTGGCTCAGTGGATTGAGCATCAGTCTGCGAACCAAAGGGTCGCTGATTTTATTCTCAGTCAGGGCACATGCCTGGGTTCCGGGCCAGGTTCTCCAGTAGGGGGCACGTGTGAGGCAGCCACACATTAATGTTTCTCTCTTTCTCCCTCTCTTCCCCTTTCTAAAAATACATTAAAAAATCTAAAAAACACCTATTAAAAAAAAAGAACAGTCTGCAGTGCTTCGAATCCCTTGCATGCATGTTCTTGTCCATGCATTTATTCATTCTCAGTGCAAGCTTCCAGGAACAGAATGCCAAATCACCCATGAAGCTGCTCTACCGAGTCTCCTGAGTTTTAGAGGGATCAGCAGTTCAGTTGAGTTTAACCCTCATTTACTTTTTATCTAACCCTGGCTTTGTGGCTGGTGCTGAGGAGGATACAGTTTCTGAATGCTTATTACACAGGATAGAAAAATAACCTAGGACAGGAGCTCAACAGGTTCAAAGTTCAGGCTCTAGGCAATAGGGAGTGAGATCTGAGTGGTCTGAGCAATCCTAGGGGCTTCCTGGAGGAGGCAGGTGTGGGATGGTCCTGGGAAGGTGGAGAGGAAGGGAAAAAGCTTCCCAGGTTTCCCTATAGAACCCAGGCAAGGTACAGAACAAGAGGTTTGGGAATTCTGGCCAGTGCTCACTGTGACACACTCTGCCTCAGTTTCTCTCTGTGGCACACATGTGGCTGACAGTAATAAGCAGTTGCCTGTTTCATCCCCACAAGCAAGTCTCCCTGTGATATCCAGTGTCAGTCTGAGTTTGGAAAGGACTTCTTTCTGGGAGAGGAGATGTCTTCCCAGGTTCTTACAATCCCTAGCCCTGAGGGTAGCCTGTAGGGAACTGATCAGTGGGTTTGGCTCCTGAGTGCCACACACACCTATGGGCTTTCCCATAGGGCTGAGCTAATGGCAAATATAGCTCAGCCCTATGGGAAAGCCCATAAGTGCATGTGGGA
This sequence comes from Carollia perspicillata, assembly GCA_004027735.1. Lineage (NCBI taxonomy): Eukaryota > Metazoa > Chordata > Mammalia > Chiroptera > Phyllostomidae > Carollia > Carollia perspicillata. The sequence continues at coordinate 17,105 of PVKM010023104.1, read as the reverse complement.
CTCAGGAGCCAAACCCACTGATCAGTTCCCTACAGTGGCTCAGTGCCAGGTGGTACCCAGGAAAGAGGTCCTGGACCCAGGGATCTTGTGGGAAACCAGGTGTGAGTCACAGTCCACAGTCCGATCATCCCCTACTGGGAGAGGGTCACAGTCTCTCCAGCTGAGTATCTTTAAATTCAAAACAGGGTGATGTGGGGCAGTACTCAGAGGAAGCCACAGATCCAGGAAGAAGTGGAGTTGGAAGGAAAATATTTGCATGTTCTCTAGAGGAAAATATTTCTATATACATGCAGACAACTGGAATACAAGGGACTTAAAAGACCCATTATTGTAAAAAGAGGAGCCTGAAGCCCAGAGAGGGCACCTAGCTCATTCGAGGTCACACAGGCAGGTAACAGCATATCCAGGTAATGGCACAGGCAGGTGGAAACCTGCACTGACCTGCTTCCTGGGGCTAGGAGAGGCAAGAGCTCTTATTTCTTCTGCTTCCTCTGCTGCTTTTGTTCTAACAGCTTCTTCATTTTCCATTTCACAGTTTCGTGTTTGGAAGGGGGTGGGGTAAAACTCACTGAGGAAGGCTGGTCTTGTTCCAAGCATAGCAGGTGGCGCAGAGGAAACGAGTTGCCAGAGTTACCCAGAAGTGGTGGGGAAACTGAACTGCTCAGAGGCGGAGGTTCAATGCAGAAGGCCTCTTTGGTGACCTCAGCCACGAGTTCCAATTTTCCATAGGCAGGACTGGGCTTAGCCATAGGCAGAATAGCACTGTGATGGTGTAAGATGCAGGGACAAAGACCAGGCCCTGGGTCTATGGATTTTTTCTGTCAGGAAGCTGCAGTGCAGAGCAGGCTACCAGGCTCAAGTTGGCCACTCTTTCCACATCAGAGCAGTAGGGAGCTGGAGCAAAGTATCTTGGAGTCACCAACCCACGTGCTGGGGTCTGGACACAAGGACCCTGGAAGGAGCTGGGAGTCCATGTGCAAGTCCTCACCAAGGCAAGAGAAGGCAGCTGAGATGCATGCAAGTAACCACAGAGTGTTAAGGTCCTGGTCTGAAATCCCAGCCCCATTGTTTCCCAGCCATGTAACCTTGGACAAGTCCCTAACCTTGCTGTGCCTCAGTTTTCCTCATCCTTGATAAAATGGGCATAATAATTGTATCTGCCTCACAGGGCTGACATGATGTACAGAAAGCATCAGCATATAAAAAGAGATCTACAAATATTAGCGACTAGTACTATAATTATCATTTACTGTTAATATTAAAGTCTGCAGCCTTAGGCCACTGAAGAGCAGAGGACACGACGAAGAGAAAGAAAATGAAAAGGAGAAAAGGGTAAGTGCCTTTTAACCTCATTTCCCTGATCTGTGTACTGAGAGGCATCTGAACCCCTCTGAGGAGTCTAGAGAAAGCATTGAGACAACATTAAACAGATTTCTTTGTACCAGGGTTCCTTAAGCCCCTACAGTCTAGGAGTTTCTGGAAGAAGAGGCACCTCACCAAAGTCCTGAAAAATGATAAGTTGGACTTAGCTGGGCAAAAAAGGGCATTTGAGGCAGAAGAAACAGCATGGGCAAAGACAAAGGGAAATTAAGTGTCCTGGCAAACCAATGTGGATGCTCATGGCTGGAATGTCTTCTGCAGGTGGGGCAGGATAGAAGTAGGGGAGCTGGGTGGATATACCTGGGCTCTCACCTGCAGTTGGGGCAATCACTGAAAGATCTCAGATATTGGAATAAAAGATTTTTTGCCTTTGTAGATGGAACCTCCAACAAACTATATGTCCACTTGACAATAACCTTCCAATTGCTATGTGGGATGGAGCCCAGAGAAGCAGGTAGAAGGAGGTTTCTGAACATTCAGGGATAAGATCGTAGACCTGGGAGAGGAAGATATGTTCAGTGAGACCCCAAGAGATGGACTTGACCCCACAATGCAACTGGGAGGAATATAAGCCTAAGGAAGGAATCTAGGCCAGTAGCTTCAAACTAGCTGCACATTGGAATTTCCCAGGGAACTTTAAAATATACCTATGCTCAGACTGGAAGATGCTGGCAGGTGCAGGCATGGCAGGGTGAGGAAGGGTGAGGTAGCGTAGAATCTGCCTCACTAAATGCACAATCAGAATTGTGAGCCACTGATCTGAGCTACCATTAGCCACGATGGGAATACATGAGAAGGAAAGGTAATTGTGTGTGTGTGTGTGTGCATGTGTGAAGTGAGGGTCCATGAAGTGGCAACAGAGACCCCTGAGAGGCCAGTTGGGCCACACTCACTTTATTTTGATAAAGTATACTCAGCACCTAGTCTGTGGCAACTGCTGTGCTAGGCTTCTGAAATACAAAGATGACCGTGACCTTAAGGAACACTTGCAGACATAAGAAAGGCACAGCTTGGTCTTCATTCCACCATCCACTCATCCACCCACCATTTGCGTATCTATTCATCTCTCTTCCTTCATGATCCATCCATCCATTCTTTTTTGTCTCACTATCCATGAATCTACCCACCACCGTCCATCCTTCCACCATTCATCCACCCTCCATAATCCATCTATTCTCTATCCATCCATCTACCATCCAACCTTCTACCATTACAAAGCAAGGAGGCACTATTCCCCAAAGCAGTATCTTCTCCCTTGACTTCACAGCACCTCCATTGTCACAAGGGTCTCTGTTCTGCTTATCTCACTTTGGTCTGGGCTCTGCCTTATTAAAGCAACATGCCTTTGACTCAACAATGCCAGTTTCTGGGTAGGAATAGGACATTTAATTGCCATGATGCTTCCAGGAAGCCAGATGTTGGGTACTGCTGCATTATCAGCCCAGGCATTTGGTTTTAATTTTTCTCTCTAGTTGATCTCAATTTTAGTGATAGTGGTGGGGAGGAATCCCCAGCTTTGGACCCACATAGACCTGGATTCAAATCCTGGTTTTGCCAATTCCTTCCTAAATAATTTTAGGTAAGTTCTGTGACCTGGACCCAGTGGAACCTCAGTTTACTCATCTGGAAACATACTGCCTACTTCCCAAGGTTGCTGTGAAGGTTAAAATAGATGATTCTATGTGGAAAGCACCCACACTAAGGAGCTTGGCATTTAGCAGAGGCTTGTTAAGTCAGGCCCTTACTACTCCACCCTCCCACTTAGATGCAGCTTTAGAGAGACAAATGCATATGTTCTTTATGACATGAGGGGATTTCCTGCAGAGAATTATTGTGAGGCTGTGTGTGTGTGTACAGTTCTTCCAAAATATACAAAGGACAAAGGTCTTGACACAGGCCTGGGCATGTGGCCTCTTGCACTTTCCTTTCAGAAGTCCAAACAAATAAGGCACCTTTCTCTAGTGGAGCAGCTATGCATCTAAGTGAATGTTGCACAGAAACTGACTGGGTTGGTAGTTCTCCAACCCAGAGTTTCCCACTGTGGGCCACAGTTCTACTCTGGAGTGGATTCAGCTCCTGGCTCTGGGGTCAGAAGGTGCTGGAACTCCTCAGGGCATTCTAACTCTCTATCAGGTTGCAGAAGGAGGATTTAAGGTTTTCTGGATTTCCATGCTTGTGAGAATTCCCTAAAGTGTCAAGGTAGAGATTCAAAGGTCCTTCTATTAGCCCTGGAGTGGGGTTGGGGCTCCATATCTTTAACAAGCACCCAGGAGTCTCAGGGTTTAGCAAGTTTTAAAACTCCTGCAGTAATTCGGCCTCCAAGAGGAAGCATAACACTCTGATCTCTGCAATTGAGTAGCAGGGATCTTGACCCAGGTATTTGACTTCCTTATTCCTCAGGTCCCTCATCTGCAAATGCCTGCCTCATGGGGTTGTTGTGAAGGATGAATGGGGATAAGTAATGCATGCCAGGGATCAGCACAGGCTTGGTGGGCATTATCACTGCAGAGCCCTGTAGTCTTGGTGACAGCCTGAATACTTTTTTCCCTTGAGGTGGCCATAAAGGGGATAAGATGTGGTTGGGAATGAGGCATTCCAAGTAAAGACTTCCATTTTGAGGTGAAACATAGCTATCTGGAGCCTTCCAGGTTGTAAGTTTTTTTACACAGAAGATTTGCTGTGATTGTGCATTGAGAATTCATTCTATAATCAAGATACATTCAAAAGCATTTGAAAAAAGCTGTTTGGCTGAGCTGCTCTCTAAGCTCATGGGTCCCATGAGGAAAGGAGTGAGGGTCACACTTGCAGCCCTGGCCATGGGAGAAGCTGTCCAGTGTCCTTAAGTTCTCCTAGACTTACGCTTTAGAGTAGTTCAGAACAAAGTCCACTCCTTTCTCACTATCAAACTGGATATCGCGAGGTAAATCCTTGTGGCTTTTGGCATCGATACTCAAGGGGAATCCAGGGTTCCATTCCATCCATCTGAGCATACAAAAGGAGGAGAAAAATGGGTTAATGCCTTTGGGCCGGCATCCCAAGGTGAAGACTGTCTGTGTAGTCTGAAGATGTGCCTGCCATTGGGGCAACTTATTATAGTTGAGGGTGCATACAAAGAGGTGCTGGGACCCCTCCCAAGGCCCTGAGTCAGCCCACTTTGTTGTTCCTTGAGCATTATAGTGGGAGGTCTTAGGCCTCCTCAACCTAAAACTGAGCTTACAGCAGAGGGATAGTGAGTGAATGGTAGGTGTGTAACATTGTGTGAAAGGAAATGAAAAGGAAAGCATCAGAAGACCTAATTTATTTCAGGTGACACTGAACAGCAATATCTCCCAATGTTCTCCCCCAGCACAGAACTGCCTTGCTGGTCACCAAAGTTCCATGTGGTGAAGGCTGCCCCACCATGCCTGACCCCGACATCAATGTCCCACCATCTTGGTCAATGCACCCTGAACTGTGTGTGGTGGTGGTGTGGGGTGGGCGGGGGTAGGGACACTTGTTATGGCTGAGCAGTAGGGTGCACAAGGTAGCAGGTAGCTAAGTGAGCCTTCTGCTTCCACAGGGCACCCATAGCAGGTTTAGGGCTTCTTAACATCATAATAACTCCCCCTAACAAAGGGCCATGCACTCTATTCAACCAAAGTTTTTGTATCCTGGTGTTCTTGAAACCTAACCTGCAGCATTGGATATTTATGTTTTGTTGTTTCAAATTTTACTTTTGTCTTTGTTTATAGCAAAAACAAAACAAACTGTCAGTTTCTTTAGTGCAGGGAGAATGATCTTATATTTGTTTAAAAACCAAAATATACATTCTGAGATTTCAGCTTTTCTAGTTATATTCTTAATATTCCTTCATTTTAAATCTCTCTTATGAGAGGAAAGTAAAACATTGAGATTTTTGGTCACAAAAACCTTTACGTGTTTCAGAAGAGGAAGAGCAAGAAATTGAAAATTTATTTGAAAAAATATCGAAAGAAAACTTCCCTAATTTGGCAAAAGGAATAGACATACAAGTTCAGGAAGCACAGAGAATCCCAAACAAGTTGGACCCAAAGAGGACCACATCAAGACATATCATAATTAAAATGCCAGAGTTTAAAGATAAAGAGAGAATCCTAATAAGAGAAAAGCAGAGAGTTACTTACAAAGGAGTACCCATAAGACTATCAGCTGATTTCTCAAAAGAAACTTTGCAGGGAAGAAGGGACTGGCAAGAAGTATTCAAAGTGATGAAAAGCAAGGACCTACAACCTAGTTTACTCTATCAAGCAAAGCTATTATTTAGGATGGAAGGGCAAATAAAGTGCTTCCCAGATGAGGTAAAGTTAAAGGAGTTCATTATCACCAAGCCCTTATCACATGAAATGTCAAAGGGACTTACCTAAGAAAAAAAAGGCTGAAACCATGAACATTAAAAAGATAATGAATTCATAACTATCAACAACTGAATAAAAAAAAAAAACAACCAAACTAAGCAAACAACTAGAACAGGAACAGAATCACAGGTATGGAGATCATTTAGAGGGTTATTGGCAGCGAAGAGGGAGAGACAGATGGGGGGAGGAGGTGCAGGGATTAAAAAGCATAGTTGGTAGGTACAAAATAGACAGGGGGGATGTTAAGAATAGTATAGGAAATGGTGAAGCCAAAGAATTTGTATACACAACCCATGCACATGAACTAAGGGGTTAATTACTGGAGGGAAGGAGTTACTGGGTAGAGGGGACAATGGGGGGGAAATTGAGACAACTATAGTAACATAATAAAATATACTGAAAAATGATTAGTGCCAATAAAATTTAGTAAGGTGTCAGTACAAGGTAAATATTTTTAAAAATGAGTAATTTATCTTTATCCTAGCAATACTATTTACAAATAGAAAAATATCCCACTCAGAGTTATGCAAGCTATAATTTTCCTAGTTGTAAAGTAACTTGAAAGGAGAAAGACCTGCATGGAGAAAACTAAAAATTCTATTGAAAGAACAGATTCAGTTCTCAGAAGGAAAGCCCAATGATCACTAAAATGCCAGCACATAACACAATTCATACGTAATTCAAAACAATTCTCATGATGAAAATCTTTAAAAAGATAGTAAAATAACAAAACAGCTATTAACATATATTAGAAAATTATCATAATAAAAAATGGTGCTGGGCTATGGAGTAAAAAAATAGACTAATACACAAAATCCAGAATCAGACCCAAGAAAATATGTGAGTATAATACAAAACTAGCTAATACTTATGGTGTGCTTTTTATGTGCCAAATAATATTCTGTGTGTTTTCATGGTTTAGCCAATTTAATTCTCTCAAAAACCCTATGATGTAGTACTATTATTCTGTCCACTTTATAGATTGTGGGGATTGAGGCACAGAGAGATTCAACAACTTTCATAAGACACAAAGCAAGTGGCTCTAAGTGGGAGCTAAGACCAGGACCTGGCACCCAGGGCAATAGAAAGAAATGTATTATATAATAAATGATATTGGAGACCTTTGACTCCTACTTCACATTATCTATAAAAATACATGGCAGATGAAAAGAGTCCTAAAGTTAAAAAAACAAAATTGTAAAAGTGTTAGACAAAAATATAGGAGTATTTATGTAACGTAGGATGGGGAGCGCCTTCTAAACAAAGCAGGAAACCAAAAAGTTATAAAGGAAAAACAATATGCATAGTTTAGAAAATAACTAAAGTCCTCTGTGAGAGAGGCAACAGAAGACAGATGACGTGCTGTACATATACCAAAGGGACACCATACTAACATGTAAATTGGCACTTCAAAGTGAGGCAATGCAGAGATGCCTAACTCACCAGTGGTCAGGGAAACGCAGATGAAAACAACAATGGATCTCAGGTGTTTTCAGAATGTCAAAAATTTTAAAGATCAGTATCACCAGGTATTGGCAAAAGTATGGATTAAAGTACATTTTTATGAACAATTGGGGGGGACTGAAAATTACTATGAAATTTTGGGAAAGGATTTTTGTATTTCTTAAAGTGAAAAATATTGATTTGACCCAGCAACGTGAGTTCTGGATATTAATCTGACAGTAATTAAAACACCGGTACATCCAGGATGTTTGTACATGTTTACTTCTTGTAGCACTATTTGTGATACCAAAACCAAACAAAGACTCAAAAGGGAAACAATGTAAATGTCCATCAATAGGGGATTGATTGAATAAGTTAAGATAGTTTCATATAAAGCAAGAAATATGTGGTAATTTAAGGAGAAAGAAAACAGTGAGATACTACTTCACAGATTAGATTGGTAAAATGAAAACGCCTCAAAGTGTGAAATCTGTTTATGATGTAGAGAACCTTCAGAAACAGCTGCTAGGCGTGAAAATTGGCAGAAACCCCTTGGAAAACAATTGGCAATATCTAGAAAACTTAAAATGGGGTCTGCAACCCTGCAAGCCTACTTCTAGGAATAGCCCCTAGAATAACTCTTCTATGAGAGCACCAGATGATGTATGAGAAAGGTCATTGAAGTGCAGCATGTGATAACCAGAAGATAAAAACAGCCCACATATCTATCAGCAAGAGAGTGTGTGAGCATGGCGGTTTATTCATAAGATGGTATGGTATACAGAAGCTAAAATGATGGATGACCTTTATCTGTGTCAACTGGATGCTTTTTAAAACAATGATGAATGAAAAAAAGTAAGGCACAGAATGATTATGTTAAATTATGTAGATTAAAAACTACGATACCACGCATAGCTTTATGTGTGTGTGTTCGGGTACCACACAGGTACATGAAGTCACAGTGAGAGAATGTGGGCAGTGAGTTATGACCTGTGTGGGCTTCATCATCTCCCTACCTGGCTGATTGAATGATGAGGGCCAGCTGGACTTGCCAGCTCTCTGGAATATTAGGGACTATTCTTAGTTGTGACTTAACTTTCAAACTCTAATCTGGAAGCCTGAGAGTTCATGTGAAAAAGAGGAAGTCAAAGATTATGCAGACGGTACAAAGTCAGCGTTTCCGAAACGGAAACAGGTGGGGGTGGGTCTGAAAAGGAAAGATTAGTGGAAGGAGGAAGAAAAAAAAAATGACGATTAGATCTGTTAGAAGAGGGCAAACTGTCTTGCCAGAAAACCCTTCTGCCCCATCCCCCTAGACCCTCCCAAAGCCCCTTTTCACAGAAGTAGTCTTCTTGTAAAAGACGACTACTGAGGATCAAACCTGTAACGTTTTGGTGTATGGGACAATGCTCCAACCAACTGAGCCACCTGGCCAGGGTTGAGTTAAAGATAGTTTTGAGGCTGGGGCAACCAGTAGGGATTTCTTGACCACTTACAGCACCACTGCTGGGTCCCTGAGAGTGGGGGGAAGGATAAAAAGCTAAGAGATGAGAGACACCTTTAAAAACTAGAAAAGTTAAAAAAAGATGCTACCTAGTTACAGCAAGAATTGGTGAAATTGGGTACCCATACACTGCTTGTGAAAACTGGTTAAGGTTTTTGAAAAGAAATTTGTCAGTATATACTAGTCACAGTATTCGCTTTAGTAATTTCATTTTGGGGCACCTATCCTAAGGAAATACTTAAAAATGCACAAAAGTTCCACAAAGGTTTTCACACTGTTTATAAAAAAATTAGAAATCTCTGAAATGTCCAGTTAGACAGGTGTTTAAGTAAATTATGGTGCATCCATATAACAGAATTTAATATAAAACCTAGAACAATATTTGTAGTGAGATTTTTTAAATATGAGGGAAATGTTTCTGCTAAATCTCTAAGAGAAAAAAAGGAGGATGTCAAAATATGTATATATAGTACAATCCCAAATGAGTAAGAGACAAAATAAATGAATTGCAGGTATTTGTCTGCTTTTATATTATTCTCCTTCCATTACTTTATCGGATTAAAATCCACCTGAAATACTACATATCCCTTGTGAGAAGTTAAACTATGGAGGAATAGGTAGAAAAGTGTAACGGCCATCACTCCATCAAAGCCCTCCACACCTCAGGCAATCATGTTGACTATTTAGCATGATTTCTTCCATTCCTTTCTCTTAAAAAGAGTCTCAAACTCAAATGTCTCCAGGGACCAAAGCAGGAAACTAAAAGAAAAAAAGCCTTGATATAGACATTAAACAGGTGTAGACTGAGGAACCCTGGGTAATAAACACCCTCTTGACTCAAAACTCCACAATGATCCATCAAACACATTTAAGGTCTGGATACAGCCCACGGACCACCAGTTTCCACATGAGCACTCTAGATCATGTATTATTATTTTTACTATTATTGTTATTTTTAATCCTTACCTGAGGATACGTTTATTGATTTGAGAGAGAGAGAAACATTGATGTGAGAAACATCGATCAGTTGCCTCCAGTACATGCCCCAATTAGAGATTGAACTCACAACCCAGGTGTGTGCCCTGGCTGGGAATTGAACCCACAGCCTTTTGGTGTATGAGATGATACTCCAAACAACTGAGGAACCTGGCCAAGGCTATTATTATTTTTAAAAGGCTTTATTGAGATATAATTTACATACCATAAAATTCACCCCTTATAATTATTCAGTTAACAGGTTTTTAGTATATTCACAGAATTGTGCATCCATCACCATAATCTAATTCTGGAATATTCTCATCTCAAGTAGAAACCTTGAACCTGTTAATAGTCACTCCCCATCCCCCATCTCCAACTTCCAGCCCTAGGCAGCCACTAATCTATTAGTCTGTGTCCATAGATTGGCCTGTTTGGACATTTCAAATAAAAAGTAAATTACTTTTCCATTTAGCAGAATGTTTTTGAGGTCCATTCATGGTTTAGCATGTATCCATGGCTCATTACTTTTTAATGCCAAACAATATTCCATTATATGACTAGATCACATTCGTTTATCTATTCATCAGCTAATGGAATTTAGGCTGTTTCCACTTTTGAGTTATTGAGAATAAATTGGGTTAATATATTGGGTTAATGTATTATGTTAATACATTAGGTTAATGTATTATGAATGAATTGGGTTAATATGCGTGTGTGTACAATTTTTTATGTGTAGAAATATGTTTTATTACTCTGTAGATACTGAGGAGTAGAATTACTAGGTTATATGGTAACCCTGTTTACGATTTTAAGGAACTGCTAAACTTTTTCAAAGTGGCTATATCATTTTACACTCTAGCAGCAAAGTATGAGTTTCTCCACATCCTTGGCAGCACTTGTTATTGTCTGTCCTTTTTATTCTAGCCATCCTAGTCCATGCGAAGTGGTACTTCATAGTGCTGTCATAATGACCAATAACGTTGAGCATCTTTCCATGTGATTATTTTTGTAGAAGTGCTTATTCATTCCTTTTTATAGCTAAAATATGCATATATTCCATTATAAAGATATACCATCAGTTAATGGACATTTAGGTTGAACTCACCTTTTGGCTGTTATGGACAATGCTGCTATAAACATTCATACAAGTTTTTCTCTACACATATATTTTCATTTTTCTTGGGTATCTGCTTAGGTGTAGAATTGTATCATTTTACATTCTCCCCAGTATTATACGAGGGCTCTTACTTCTCCACATCCTTGCCAACACATGTTATTGTATCCCATTCTGTGGACAGTCTTTTCATTTTCTTGAAGGTATAGTTTGAAGCATAAGTTCTACAATTTGATGACATCAATTTACCTATTTTGCTTTTGTTGCTTATGCTTTCATTGTCACCGCTAAAAATCCTTTGCCATAAGTAAATTCTCTTTTTAATTTTTTTAGGGATCTCCTGGCAATTCCACTTCTGGGTATTTATTCAAAACAATAATTGAAAAAGATATACATATTCCTATGTTCAATGTGGCATTACTTACAATAGTCAAGATATGGAAGCAATCTAAGTATCTATCAATAGATGACCGGATAAAGAAGATGTAGTACAAATATACAATGGAATATTACCTGGCCATAAAAAAGAATGAAATCTTACCATTTGCAAGAATGTCAATGGACCTAGAGGGTATTATGCTGAATGAAATAAGCCTGAGAGAGAAAAATGCCATATGATTTCACTTATATGTGAAATCTAAAGAAAAAATAAAGAAACAAATGAAACAGAAACAGACTTACAGATACAGAGAACAAATTTATGGTTGCCAGATGTGAAGGGCATGGGGGATTGGGTGAAAAAGAGAAAGGAACTATGAAGTACAAATTGGTAGTTACAAAACGTCAATGACAGCATAGGAAATATAGTCAATGATATCGTGATAACGTGCATAGTGCCAAGTTGGTACTCGACTTATCAAGGGGATCACTTCGTAAATTGTATAAATGTCTATCCACTACGCTGTACACATGAAACTACATAAAATAATATTGAATGTCACCTGTAACTTTTAAAAATCCTTTTCAAAATCCAAGGTAATGAAGGTTTACCTCATATTTTTCTTAGCTCTTACATTTAGCTATTTGATCCAATTTAAGTTAATTTATGTATGTGGTGTGAGGTAAGGTTCAGCTTTACTCTTTTACATGTAGCTGTTCCTCTGTCTCATTTGTTCAAAAGACTAATCTTGCACTGAATTGTCTCCCTACCTCTGTGGCAAATTAATTTGCCATAAATATAAGCGTTTATTTTTGAGCTCTCAATCCTATTCCATTGTCTATCCTTAGGCCCATACCACACTGCTTTGATTACTGAAGCAGTGTAGAATTTTAATATTGAGAAATGTGAGCCCTTTGATTTTTTTTCTTTTTAGATTGTTTTGACTATTCTGGATTCCTATCATTTCAATAGAAATTTTAGGATTTGCTTGTCAATATCTGCAAAAAAAAAGTTGGGATTTTGATAGGGATTGTGTTATATCACTTTGGGGAATATTGCTATTTAAACAATATTAACTCCTCTGGTCCATGAACATGAGATTTATTTCACCTTATTTAAATCTTCTTTAATTATCTTCAACAATGTTTTGTAGTTTTCATTGTGTAGGTCTTATACTTTTGTTAAATTTATTCATAAATATTTTATTCCTTTTGATACTATTATAGATTGAATTATTTTACTTTCAGGTTGTTTGTTAGCATATAAACAATTTAATTTTGTGTATAATCTTATATCCTGCTCTCTTGTGTGTCTATAGAGATGATCATGTTTTCTTGTTGTTTATTGATATGGTATATTACATTAATTAACTTTTGGATGTTAAGCTAGCCTTCTATATTTGGAATAAATCGTATCTGCCGTATTGTGCAATATAATGCCTTTTATGTGTTGCTGGATTTGGTTTACTAGTATATTATTGAAAATCTTTGCATCTCTGTTTATAAAAGATACTAATTTTTTTAATGATGTTTTTGGTTTTGGTATAATACTTGTTTCATATAATGAGTTAGGATTTGTTCCCTCCTCTTTTATTTTTTAAAGAGTTTATGTAATATTGGTATTGATTTTTTAAATGTTCGGTAGAATTCACCACTGAAGCCAATATGGGCCTGAATTTTTCTTTGTGGAAAGTTCAAGCCAGTTTTGGCAGTTTCCATCTTTCTGTGAATGAGTGCATTTCATCCAAGTCACTGTATTGCCTTTCATTCATTTTAATTTCTATGAGTTGGTATTGATGTTCCCTCTCTTATTTCTAATTTTAATAATTTGTGTCCTCTCTTTCTTCTTAGTCTGTTAGCTAGAGTTCGTCAATTTTTTTCTGGATTATGTATCACTTTTATAAGAAAATTATTATCAGAAGACATAAAAAGTGAAGGGAAATTCTCACAACTGCAGGTGGGAGAACCTCAAGATAAGTTCAAGCTTTTACTGCAGCATTCCTTGTAAATGCCAATATGGTTGATCTCAAATGTTTTCTGTAACTCTTTTTACCATCTTTGCTTGGAGGGGTAGTCAGGAGGAGCTGGGGACCACAGGGAGCTGGTGTTTGTTCATCCCTTATCAGTAGTGAAGGGCCATAAGCTGTGGGCAGGGTTCATTTCATACCACAACCCTGAGATAGAAGAAACTGTGGTCCCATGTCAAGTTGGTCTGATGTTGTAACTCACCTATACTGTTTCTGCCGTGTTTCCAGTTCTTTACGTCTGTGCTGCTTGAGAATGTGAATTTGGTCGTCACGGGGCAACTTTGCTGTGAGGAAAGGACAAGTGTAAGAAGAGCCATAGGAATAATTATAACAAGGTCTGATATTAAGGTTTCCTTCAGACTCCCTGCTCATGCTGAGTGCTTTACATGAGTCACCTGTTTAAGCCTCAGAACACTCCCCTATTTTATTAAATGGGACTCAGAGAGGTCAAATAGCTCTGCCCTTGAACTTTACTCAAGGTCACATACCTAATTAGTGAATTTTCAGCAGAAGAGTCAAATCTCATGCTCTTAGTCATTCCTTTCACAAAAGATGAATCCAGTTTCTCCTCCTTCTGCTGCTCACTCAGCAAACCTGGTGGCCCTGCACTCTGGGGCCTGAGGATCATGTCCAGATGCATGAGCCAAGTTTCTTTCACTTTGGGCTTTACAAGGACAGGCCAATAACTCTGTCTCCCTCCTACAGGGACTGCTCTGTGCCTCAAAGTACCTGCAGTAGGTGTGACTTTTTTCCAGGTGCTAATAAACCCCAGGCTTAGAGGGTGAAGTGGGAGTTCCCAGGCACACAGATAGCCATGCCCTCCCTCTGAGCTATAGTCCTTCAAGGAGAATATTATGACCCCTTTTTGTCAGAGGGTAAATAGGCTCCCTAGTAACAAATATCCCTGGGATGTACCCCTAACTGGGCAGTTCTCCAAATGTCAAGTCTGTTGCTTCATTTTTTAGAATCACAGACATCCAGGCCCAAACAGCTATTTGGGATGTCAAAGTAGGGCTTGGGCTCCAGGGCCCCCCATGCAGAGGGTGTGCGGGTAGGCTTGGTCTGCATTGTTACCAGTTAGTTGAACTTGAAGTCCCACTTTTTGCTGAAAGAGAAAAGAACCTAAAATCTGCCATCTAAAGCAAAACCCTCAAGTGTGCAGATCCCAATGACACTTCCACAAAAGAACATTCTTCATACAGAAGAATCAAGGCTGGCCTGATATGGAGGAGGAGAGAGGCAAGTGGCAACAATCAGCCAAGGCTTCAAGCTCTCTGAGTGAGTCTTCCTGGCATACTAGCTTCTTAGCAAGTGTGAGTCATATCTGGGCCTGGGCAAATTTCTACTTCACTTCAAGTCATGGTCCTTCAGTTTGCTCATATTCTAGACCTGGAGCAATCAGTCTTCAGATGCCATGTGTCCATAGAATGAGGAGGACAGTTGCTTCTGTCGATGGCACCATATAGTATTCCTAGTTACAGTGCACTTCCTATCATTAGTTCATTGGTTCTTTACAGACGTTCCGCAGAGTAGATAAAACAAAAATGATAACTGCCCCCATTTTTTAACTATGAAAACCAAGACAGAGGAGGAAAAAGTTCTCCTCTACTATCCCACTCTTTCTGACATGGGATTTAACTTAGGAAGCCAAACTCCAAGAATTTCTGAACTGAATGACTGGAGCCAGAAGGATTTTTTCCTCCTGACCTCATGGAAAGAAAAATCACAAAATTTTCTCTTGTGTTGGCCATTGGACAGTAGTGTGGGCTAAGAACTGTTGGGTGCTGGTAAGAACAGAGACTAAGAGTAGGCATTTACAGACTTTTACAGAAATTTACCAGAAAAATTCTATGACTGTTGCATCTGATAATAAAAACAGGGTATGTATTTTGAATGTTTTTGGCTTGTTTTTTATTTTATTTATAGTAGTTAATTTTATTGTATTTTACAAAAATATCAGTCTGTGATGGAATGGAAGTTTTAAAAATCTGACCCTTCACCACAGAGACCTGCAGAAGCATTATTATCAGCCCCCTTTTCAGGTGAGCTCTGGAATTCCTGCCACTCAAATCCCTTGACTACGTTTACTGGCTTTACCTTAACTAATAGTATAAAGGGTTATCATGATCTGACCTATCCCCACCCTGCCCTTAGCCACCTGCTCCACTCCTGAAATGAAAGATGAGATGACTTTGAAGCCAGCTCAGAGGGAAGAAGGAGGGCTTGGGTCCATTATGATTATAAGAACAGTAACCATGGTTCCCATGTATTGGGCAGTTACTGGACCAAGCACTGCCTGGTGTGCTTTACTACATCCTCTCACTAGATCCCCACCCTGACCCTAAAAGTAGGCATCATTATCTACATTTCTCCTGTAAGGAAGCCAAGGCAGCTTGCTCTAGGTCACAGAGGTTTAAGTGACAGTGCCCAAGTCTGCACTCAAACCCAGGTGTATCCCTTTTAAAGCCCACACTCTAGGACACTACCTACTAGTTTAGAATTAAGCTCCATTTTTATTCCTCTGTGTAAACACCATAGGGAACTGGACAAAGTTGACATCTGTATGTTGGATCCAAAGTCACCCATTTCTCCAGGAAGCAGCTGGTTGGACTTAGAAACATGAGTACCATCAGTCTCTGCTCCTCTATCAGGCAACAGGGAAGCCTGCAGTGAGCTGCCATTCCTGCTCTGCATGAGAATTGCTTGAGGAATAGGAATGAACTATTTTTGCAGTTCTTAAAAGAAATCCAACATGGAACATGAAGAGAGAAAAGGCGGTTCTGCATCAGAGATCCAGGATTCTTGATAGAGGCAATGTCTTGGGGAGACTTGTGGAAGGTTGGGGCTGCCAGGTGAAAATCCCCGGGAAGGCCAGAGATGGGCACTGTTATTATTCCCACGGATACAAGTTCTTTGAAGAAGGGGGATATGCAAACCTTCTCAGTTCCTGGAAGGCTCAGGGAGTGAAAAGGGCCTAAGCTGCTTACCTCGTCCATCTCGTAGGACAATCTCACCCTCACCGGTAATCCAGCGGTAGCAGGGGAACTCAATGTAATCCCCATAAGGCGTTTTCAGTGTGATATACTTCAGGTACCAGTCATCATGAAGCCAGTACTTGCGCTTCTCGATTTTGACCAGCTGGATGTCGCCCAGTTCTTCATCCACTGTCACATCATAAGAATCAACCTGAGGAGAAAAGGCAAATGGGACTCTTTCAGGTCTTCTGAGCATGTGTATTACCTTGTGTTCATTTAGTCAGGATGTCTGCAGAATGCCTCCCTCCCTAACAGCTCTGTGTTGGGCCTGTGCCATTGCCCTTGGGGTGACCTGTGTATCTGCAGCTCTCAAGGGCAGATGGGAAGAAAGGGTGAGGGCTCCAGCACTGCGCTGGGCCTATCAGAGGCCAGCAGGTTTGGGAAGCCCTGAACTCCATGCCCCTCGGGCACTTTCTAAACCAGATTTCACCAATCCTGGAGATTTTTCCTTGGTGACAGGACCTAGAGTAAAGTAAGCAGGGATGTTCATGCTGCATGCAGCCCCAGGCATCCCTAATCCCTCTCCTGCCAAGCCACCAGCAGAACCTGAGAGGACTACCTAAGTGGAATGAGAAGTTAGATACTTTCAGCAAACTTCTTGCCTTTGAGCACACTGAGCAGCTTGCATGTCGTGGTTGCTGCTGTTGCCAGACTCTTGTGGTTAGAAAGCAGAAATCTTATTCTTATGCTCTGTGGTCTAGCCTGAGTTCTGAGAACCAAGGATCCAGGTGTGTGGGGGGGAATAACACTCCTTGGTCCCTAACAGCTGTTTGAACATATCTGTCCTGCCAGAATGCCTCATCCTGCAGAGTGAAAGAACCCTTCTGCCCTACAATATGTCCTGATCCCTAGGGCCTATGAGACCTTGGGGAG
>PVKM010023103.1:0-21389 GCA_004027735.1 Carollia perspicillata | reverse complement strand
CAAACAACCAGAACAGGAACAGAATCACAGAAATGGACATCACACGGAGGGATTTCAGGGGGCGGGGGGGGGAGGGAGGAATAGCGGGGACAAGGTACAGGGAAGAAGAAGCATAATTGGTAGGCATAAAATAGATGGGGAGAGATAAAAATGGTACAGGAAACAGAGGACTCAAAGAACTTATATGTGCAACCCATGGACATGAACTAAGTCAGGGGGAATGCTGGAGGTTTGGGGGTCAGGGTGGAGGGGGGATAAAGGGGGGAAATTGGAAAAACTGTAATAGCATAATCAATAAAAATACTTTTAAAAAAGAAAAAACACAATTGTTGTGCTGAATGTAAACTATAACTGAAAAAATAAAAATAAAAAACCCACACATGTTGCTTGTAAGATAATCTACAGAGTGTTCAGACTCAGGTGATGACTATCTTTCTTCCAACAGGGGAGAAAAAGTTTAATCTCTGGCAAAATTGAACTGGTATGGCTCCAGACTCGAGGATGGATGATAGTGTAGGGTGGAGAAAAAGCACAGAGCTGAGAACAAGAAAATTAAGTGAAAATCACATATGGAGCATTGGGACCTTCACTCCTTTTCTGTACTCTGTTCTTAGACATAACCATTACTATTCTGCTCTGGATAATAAAGTGGATAACTATGCTTGGAGAAACTGAGGTGCTTAGAGAAAAGGAATTATGATATTTAGAGTATTCCTGTGAAGCGACCAGCCTCTGCCTGATCACCATTCAAGCAAACCCACCAGTCAGCAAGCCTCAAACCTTCACCTCACATTCACATGGAGTTTCTAATCACTTTTATAGTCTATCACTGTTTTAGAGCCAAGAATTTCCAGGCAACTCTCCAACCTGAGAGAAACCCTTAAGAAAAAACAGTTTGTAACAACACAAAACTTTACTGTACATGTATCTTTTCTTAGGTTGCATATGCTTCATCCAAATGAGCGTGTAACTCTAAAAACATAGTAGGACTTAGGATCCAACACAGAATGATGAAATGAGCTTACAGGACAAGTATTGTGCCTCAGGCCTAGTGAGCTGAAGCAGCCATATTGTATTAAAATCAGAGGGTACAGGGCAGTGGGAAAGAGGCTTGCAAGGAAAAATGGAACTGATACAGTTTTTGCAACTTTTTCTAAGTATTTGAGTACTTGTAAAAAATAATGCTGGGCATTTAACAATTTTGGAGGGACAGTTGAAGGAAAAGTTAATGCTAGGTAAATAGAAAACAAGGCAAATGAAAACAAACAGAAAATTGTAAGAAATAGAACCATGGTAAAATAATTAGTTCAAAAGTATATATTATTCACATAGACATATTTTAAATAATAAACACAAGTGAATGTGTGTGAAAGATAAGGTAGAGAGCTTAAATTTCTAATTTTCCATTATAAGAAGTTAATAGACAATGTGTAATGTTGGTAAATCAGGAAAGAGTAACATAAGCATAACTCTTAGAAATATGAAGAAACACCTGAAAGTTTCAAATGGGACTACAGAGTGTAGAAATATGAATAAATGGACTGCTTCTTTCAATTTAAACTTTAGTTTTAAACAATATACATGTATTACTTTGGTAACATTAAAAAATTTGAGTAATATAATATAGCAAAATGACATGAATTGCCAAAGAAGCAGGATGTGAATATAAGAGTGTGGGTATGTCTAAAAGAAACATTTTTATAATAAACAAGAAAACAGTCTGTTTTAACTTAAGAGCAATGATAGGGACAATACTAACCAGCCAACCTTTAAAAGAAATGCATACCCTGCCTGGCGTGGCTCCAGTGGATTGACTACTGGCCTGCAACCAAAGGGTCACCAGTTCAATTCCCAGTCAGGGCACATGCCTGGGTTGTGGGCCAGGTCCTCAGTAGCAGGTACACAAGAGACAACCACACATTGATGTTTCTCTCCCTCCCTTCCTCTCTCTCTAAAAATAAATAATAAATAAAATATTTAAAAATTTTTAAAATGCTTAGGCATGCTGATTTCTACTATTCTTTGGGGCTTGTTTGGAGCTCTTAACAATAATGATAAGAACCATCCATGTTCTACAATAGATGTTTCTGAATAAAAGTGGCATTTAATTACTAATAATGTGCTCTTTCCGTCATTTAGGCAGAAGGAATGCATTTTTGGATTGCTTTTCCATTGTTACAGGTAGATATAGGTCATTTACCTGATATTTGGTCTAGTTCCCACAGGCCAACAGCAAGCATTTGAAGGAGACCTGGCTAAGGTTAGAGGCTACTGCCTAGATCCATGGAACGATGCTGAGCCAACTAGCATCACCTGGGGGAAACAAATTCAAGTCCTGTTTTGCAGAGTCCACTACCAACAAGAGCCAATGTTTACTCCCAAGTTATTTGATTTTCAAGTTATCTGATTCAATAAACCTTTTCCCCTACCAAGAATTCAAGACCTTGTCTCATGCCTATGTGCTTGTCGCTTACTTATCATTCTGGTAAGGCTACTATACCTCTCTATATAGGTTAGGGAAATACTGCATGGAAAAGTCCAAAAGTCCAAAAGACCAAAAGGAACTGTAGTTACCTTATATTTCCTACCTAATTCAATTCTGACACACAGAATTCCACCCCACTCCCTGAAAGGCATCTTAAGACTCTTTTGTACTTTAATGTATGGCTCTGAAGATACTTCCCAATTTCTTCTATTCTGATGAGAAAACAAGACTTACATTTTTTGTGTGGTCATTACATTGAAATTACCAAGAGAAAATTAATGTTTTTATTAATAACTGTCAAAAAAGAGTGCAAAATGTGTCTTAAACATGAAGACAACTATATTTATGAATCCCTTCAACCTCTTAGAGGTATAAGATAACAGGATAAATGTCATTATGATTTTGATCCAGGGTACTTTGTCATTTAAATTTTAGATGAAAAAAGAAGTTCTTTATTCAGTTAGAGCTGAGAGAATCATGATAAATAAAGGTCATTTACTTTATGTTACTTTGAATTTGTTCAGGGTTGACAATCTTTGAATTTTAAGCATCGACAAGAAAAATGCACTTCTTATCCAGGATAAATTATAAACAATGTGGCAGTATGAAGTGATTAAATAATCAATATTAAAATCTGGAGTTTCTCAGTGTAGGGTGATCAACTAGTTATTGATAAAGGACTAGTCCCTTAACTTTTTGTTTTCCCATCATGTACAGGGTAAGGCAAAGTAGGTTTACAGTTATGAGTGTGTGAAACAGAGTTTATTATTATTATTTATTAACTATTGTATTATTTTCCACATGAACTGTAAACCTCTTTTTGCCCCACCCTATATTTTACAGCAGCAGAATTTCCATTCCCATTATCCAATTGTTGCTACTGAAAATAGAAAGGATCCACTCATCCTTTTCATAATCTTCAGTACAATTTGAGGTCAGAGAAGTTTGCCTCACGTCCCACACAACATACACTCAACACTTCTTGAGGGTGTATTTGACAACAGCAAAGACAGGACAAAAGATTCTGCCTAGCTCCCTTTGCTTTGGGTTCTCAGTGTAACTTTTCTTTCTCCCTCATGGTGAAAAAAAAATCTAGGAAATCTCTTCTCCAAGGTTTTAAAATGCTTACAGAAACTTCTAACAACAATGTAGCTTCCTTGTGACTCCTTGGTTCACCATCTGTGACTCAGGGCTAGGAGGACTTTTTCAGTATCCAGCTCACACTAGTGAGCTCACGCCAGTACCCTATGTTGCCTATGGGACTTATTCCTTGACTTGAATTGCTATTGGGTTTAGGTTATAGGCTTTTCCAGAATAATGCCATTCATGTGTGTGTGTGTGTGTTTTAGTCTACTTCTCCAGCATCCTGGGTGTCTATTTATTGCCCAAAACTGCCTCATGGTCCATCTTTGCACTTGGCTTTCACAGCAGCAGAACTGAAAAAGAGCTCTTAGGAGACTCAATATAATTTCTGGACTATTTGGAGGGCTTCTACCTCTTTGTTTTGAATTGCCTCTTGTGTTCTCTCTCCCCTTTTTCCTAAACCAGGTTTGTCCCAATCTGCACTTCACCCCCCTATTCTCTTGGCATTACCTACAAAGACCACAACAGCACTTTTTGGGACTTAGATCTTTGCCAAGTTAGAGCCCTTGCCTCTGTAACACTCACTCCCCCACGGGGAAGAAAAGGAACCTCATGAAACACTATTCCAAGCTCCTGTTAAACTCATTTTTTGGTGCTTCTTTGAGTTCCAATTTAAACCTAATGACTCCTTTTTTAATTCTTAAATACTTACTGCCTCAATTTTTCTTATTCTTCAGGACTTTTTCTTATTCTTCAGGACTTCTTGAGTTCCAATTTAAACCTAATGACTCCTTTTTTAATTCTTAAATACTTACTGCCTCAATTTTTCTTATTCTTCAGAAAAATTCACAAGTATCCAGTATGGAATTTCTGTCTTCATGCAGTTCATAAATCCTTCTTAATTTTGATTCACAAACTTCACTTTTTATCTACAGTTGCCATTATTTCCATTTTTCTTTCCTTTCTCATCATACAGAGGCCAAGAAGCTGTGTATCTTGGACAATCTTCTCAGACTATCCTGTACAGCACATTCCTCCTTCTGTCTGGTACAGACTCTCTGTCTCAACAAAGAGTATATAACTTTTTGTGTCCCTTTAACCTGTTCAACTTTGTTTTTCTAATTTATCTATTAAAGTCATCAACAAAATAAGACAAAGTCTGTTCTTTCTGTCCTTATTATGCTTATGCTGTATCTCTGTAAATACTGAGCATTTATCCTAAATGATGAGCTTAGCTATAACGAAAGCATTTATTTAGGGTTGTATTTAACAATTACAGGGATAGTGAGAGAGAGAGAGAGAGTTTCTGAGTTTTGGCTCCATTTGGAAAAGAAATTCCCTCCTCATCCTCTTCACTAAATGGGGCAAAGACCTCAGGGCCAGAAATAAATACACAAAGTCAAGCTACAACTGAGTTTATCATGGGAACAAACTGCTCTGAGGTTATTTTGAAAGATCCATAAGAATAAACTCAGACAATAGTAAGTCCAAAAAAAACCCTCCATGGAAAAGTCATGGCTTAATAAACTCAAGTTGCTATGGTTAAAGAAACCTCCCGTCCCAGGAGAAAGTCAGTTTGTGCTTACTTTTCCAGTCACATTAGGCTAATAGCACAATTTACCCTTTCCAAAATGTGCCCCAAAGTGTGTTGTCCTGTGGATGGAGGGGGGTAACTTACTTGTGTTCCTAGAGAAAACAGCCAGAGAGGCCAAAAGGAGGAAGCACAGGAAGGCAGATTTTAGGTCAACATAAAGAGTAAGTTTTAAACTGTGAAAATTGCCTAAAAATCAAATAGGCTGTCCCAGGAGGCAGTGTTCAAGCAGGATCTAGGCAACCTCTTGCAAGGAATGTCTTTAAAAGACTTAAGAATACATGTGGTGGGGAGGAGGCTAGTATTTTTTCAGACCTCTAATAGTGCATAATTTTATCAATTTTGTAGGTATTCTTTAGCACCTGTTTATCTAAATATGTTTATTTGTGCCATTGCCACTCCATCCAGGCATTCCTAGTTAACCAACTTCTCCCTACAGCTCTTAGGCTGGATGAGCCCTGAGACTGGTCCTTGCATTAACAGGAAACATACAAGAAGATTCCTGGCTGTTACAGGTGTTCACATGAAATTCAAATATTCTTTGTGATAGTCCTCAAGGTTGCTTTCCAATCAACTTTGCCCTGTTTTGCACCTTTATCCCTTGAGGATCTTTCTGAACTTGGCCTTTATTTTTCAGTTAGTTGGTCCTCTACATTCTTGCTTTCCCCAGGATTGCTGACTCATTGCTCTGATCTTTGATTTACATGAGCTTTTGGACTCCAAATTTCTGACATCGTTTGCAGTATTTAAACATATGGGGTCTAAAAACAAAGTACCTGAGTTTCAATCCAGGTTGCTCTGCCACTTACCAGCTCTGTGACCCTGGACAAGATAGCTGTCCTCTTAGGACTTCAGTTCCTTCTTTGGAAAGGTAGAGACCAAAAGTTAACACCTACATAATTAGGTTGTTGTGAGGATTAAATAAAGTACGTGAAAGACCAACCACATCAGTGATTTCTGAAGGCATCAGAAGCACTCTAGGAAATGTTGGAGTGACAGTTAACAGAGATCTCTTTGGGTTGCTACAGCATTACTCCTTTAACCTCAACTGCTTGTAGATGGTCTGCTTGTCATTCCTTGCAGACATCTCAGTAACTGACTGGGTCCCCAGCACAATTTTTGTGTTATCTGCACTTTGAAACTCTCCAAAAGAAATTTAAACTGGCTTATAGTAAGACAGATATAGGATAGATACCCTACACACATCTTTCCCCTTTCCCTGTTAGATGACATCCATGTGACCGTATTTCTGAAATGCGGTATAACAGAGTAGGGAAAGAGGTAGGCTCTGGAGTCAGAACAGAGTGCCTTTATTTATTGAGTTGGCCAAAAAGATGATTTAGTTTTTGTCCATAAGGTAAAAGACATATTTTTTTATTTTCACCAATAACTTTATTGATTTGGATTTTTTCAGTATGTCAGCTATCTCCCACATGGTATAATGCTGATTGTTCTAATTAATGTCTCAGTTTGATCACTAGCAACTTTAACTGGTCTACCCGACCATGGAACATCATCCCCCCAGAAATTTCCAGCACGAAACTTCTCAAACCACTTTTGGCACATTTGATCAGTCACAACACCTTCTCCATACACTGTACAAATCTTCTTTTGCATTTCAGTTGCATTTTTATCTTTCTTGAAATAATAAAGCATAATATGCTGAAAATGTGGCTTATTTTCTTCCATCATCAATATTAAAGTGGCTACACAAAAATTCACCAATTTTGTAATTTATTGCAATGCACATTGATATCACAGCTGTCACAATGCAATCTAACAAGATTATTTTGAATGAAGTTAAAGACAACCAAGCACTACTAGAGCCATCTTATGGGAAAAAAACAAATGAACTTTTTGGCCAGCTCAATATTTTTTAAAGAATTTATTTTTATTTTGGACAGGGGGATGGGAGGGAGAAAGAGGGACAGACACATCGATGTGCGAGAGAATGCTTCTCACAGGCTCCCAACTTGGGTCCTGGCCCACAACCTAGGCATGTACCATGACTTAGGATTAAAGAGGGACATTTTGATTCACAGGATGACACCCAACCCACTGAGCCACACCAATCAGGGCAGAGTACCTTAATTTAAACCCCACCTTTACCACTTACAGGCCATGTGAGTCTGAGCAAGATTCCAATTATTTTTGCGCCTCAGCTACCCCAAATGAAAACTAGAGATGGTAGTAATAGCACCTACTTTTTAGGGTATATGTGTGGATTATATAAATTAATATATCTTAACAATATGTTCCTGACCCATAGTAGCTATTGAATTGATGTTAATTATTATTACTTCTCCCTGTACAAAGGAGATGTGTCATACTCCAGTAAATAATAGTAATTCTCAGTAGGTATCAACCTAAAACAATAAACCAGTTTAAAGGGCAAATCATTTATTTGGAATCAAATGATTGCAATTTGGGGAGCATGGAGTCAGGCAGAAACCAAAATAGTTTTCTGATTACGGGGTGAAAGCAAGGGGTTTTTATGAGAAAAAGGAACAAAATAATTCCATGAAAAGAAGAAAAGTATTGCTGTTCACAAACTACTACTCATGTCTATACGTGATTGGCCAATTCTGTCTTCAGATAGAAAGTGCATAATCACCTTTCCTTGTGATCAGGATGTCCACTTTCCTGCTGACTTTACAGGTAATTGTTTGTAAAACAATTATGGCATGGCCCATTCCAAAGGTTTGTCTCAGTCCAAAAAGATGAGCAAGGCAGTTCCTCCAGAATCACTGATCCAGCTCCATTTTAAAATGGTTCCACTTATATCAACTTTCACACAGATTTGGAGAAAATATTGGACAATCCAGGGGGGATAAGCAAGTATATTTTGAATTCTATCTCTTCAGGTGTTTTGAATAAAACTATTATACATGCATACGAGAATCACTGACCTACTAAGTTTCTGACCTAGACTTTTACATACTCTTTATTTTGTCAATCATAGCCTTTAACATGTCTCTGTATTTTGTTACTGTAACACATAAGTCCTGACACTAAGCTTCTCTAGACTGTCACAGGGGATGTAACCCACAACCTCTAAGAGCCCTGAGCAGGCATCACATTCACATAGCAATATTAAATTCCAAATACATAGACCCCAAACCTAGTGATTCTTATACTTGTGTCTAGGGAAGAGAGAAGCACCTCAAGGTGCCCACTAAGCATTAAGGGTATTAGCTCAAAACAGTCCAAACTAAGGAAGATGAGATAGAGATAGACAGGAGGTAATCCATCTAGAGAAGAGGATGGAACTCACTACAAAATTCTCTGGAAATTAGGAATAAATGCACTGTGGTTTCACAAACAATTTTTGCTGAGGAAAGATTAAGGGGGGCTAGCATTGGAAGAAAAGAAAGAGGGCTTACTGAAGATATTTTTTAAGAGTAATGTGGAGTTCTCAAACAGGTTTGAAAATACCCCATGTTTCTTATCTAGGTGTAGCCTAGGAATGTAGGCAGGTAAGGATTGACAGCTCACAGGTTCTGTTCCTGCATCTGTCATGCCTTTAATATGTGACTCTTGGACAGTTTCTCACCCTTTCAATGCCACTCATATTTACCATTTCTAAATTATGAAAAACCACCCTTGACCCTCAAATCTGGTTAAAAAATCAGAAGGAATTTTATCAGGGTGTGCCTTTGGGATCCATAGTACAGATATAAAAAGAAGTTTTCCAATCTTCATGCCATAGGCCTGTGTATAACTTGGACTCCAGCCAGAATCCAAAACAATGACTTATTTGCTAATTACATGTTTCCTTCCAACAAGCTTTTTTGTAAGGACAGAATATAAGAAGTAATTAGGAGGCCAGGGCTTGGAATCAGATCCTAGCTCTCACACTAATTTGTATAAGCTTGGTCAAGTTAATTATTCCTGTGCTGATTTCATTTTTCTCAGCTGTGAAATGGGTACAAAAATATAGTACATACCTCACTGGGTTTTTGTGAGAATTTAGGTAAAGTATATGAAACACTTAGCTCAGTGTTTGGCACACAGTACATGCTAAATAAATATGACCTGTCATTATAATTTAGCCTTACTATTCCACATTTAGATGCATCAGGGAAAATAAAGGGAGTTGGAGGAAGGGACTAATACAAAGAAAGGCATTGCATGAGTTGTTGGTGGCAGGGAGGGCTCAGTGCCACTGAGGTACCAGTGTATGTTAGGCGGGCATGCAAGTTAATAAAATAAAGGTGCGCCTAAGGAAGGGAAAAGGCACTAACAGAAACAACTAAGTCTGGGATTGGTTTTATGTAAATGAGAGCAAAAGAGAACTTGGGGCATCAGTTCTGACCATGTTAGCCAGAGTCATAGCTGGAACTACATTCCTTGAGAGAAGACCCACTGTGAAGGGGATATGGGTGGCTAAAGAAGATAAAAGCCAGGGAAGGAGGATGGGGAAAAATATATGCAGGCCCTGGCTTCCCAGGTTAGAGGGCTGTATCTTCATTCACACGTGCAAGGCCTTCTTATGTACTGAGAACAGCAATATATTCCCAGAGGCTATCTTGCTTCTGTGAACCCCTCAGCCAAATCACCATTCATTATCCTCTCCACTCATTTAATTATCATTTACTGAAAATCTACTATTTACCACGTATTGTGTTAGGACCTAAATATACAAAGAGAAAAGAAAGGATAAAAAAGTCTTCAGTAACCACCTATTTTGTGCACTCCAGACAAGAGCCTACTTTGTTACCCTACCTTTACCCTGCCCCAAACGCTAATAGTCAGGTAGCCAGTGTTTCCATTGTGGAATCACCCACAGAACAACTGAGAATGCGTCCTGTGAATCCTGGAATTTGCTTACATAAGCATCTGGCTTGATTTGGAACATCATTTCCTTACAAATGACAGATTTCCTCTTATTCAGTTCTCTGACTCAACTCCCACAATGTTCTTTCCAGAGAAGAGATATCCTAGGTCAGGGGGTTTCACAATTATGTTTCAAAGACTTCTAATATTCCTCAAAGAGGTCATAGTATTTCTGAAAACATTTATTTGAACTACAATAATTATATTTTTAAATTCATTAAAAACATAGTAGGATCATAACAAACTCAAGTGGAAGAGGTAATAAATAATAATATATTAGAAACTATTACACAATGAATTTGTGTTAGCAGGTAAATTTTTTTTTGGTGTAGACCTTGACTGATAGCTATTCCTACCATTTCTATTGAATTCAAGAGTCCCCTGAGATTGCAAGTTAAGCTATCCCAAAACATTCTTTATATTTGCCATTTATCTGTGTGAAGTAGGAATGTCTCTACACTGTGCAAGCAAAACCTCATAGAAAAAATAAATTAGATTCTGAAGTTGGACATAAGAATACAATTGTCACCCAGAACCTATTTCAAAGGTTTGTATTTATCAAAACTTAATTCAGGTACTGATTATAACCTAAGTAAAATGGCTTAAATTTGAACTTAAAATATGTGAACATATGTTTATATGTTACAGCTTTTTTAAAGATTCCACTTGATGAAAATAAAACCTACTGTGAAAAGTAAAATGTATAAACCACTGTCCTAAGTAAATTCTGAGCTCCCCACAACGTTTAGTAGGACAAAGTCAATTGTAAAGCAAAGCAAATACATGGCAAGAATATGACGAGAAACATCTAAAATGGGGTCACTAATGTCAGGGGGCTCTAAATTGGAGTCAGGAGGCCACTACAGAAGTCGCACTTACCCACACCCATACATTGATGAGAATTGAACTTTTGGACTTTTGTGCTTGGCATAGAAGCCCATCCTGGAACTTGTCTCCCTGTTTCCATGCCGATGCCTATCTCAGAGCCTCACCACCTGAACCTGACCAAACCTTTGTGAACTAGTCATCAGGCTATATTAGACTCCAATAGGAAAAGTTTCCTTTGTTATAACTTGTGGGTTTAGTAAGCTATGGCTTTCTTTTTCTTCCCTGGAGCACATTTCAGGTTTTTTCCTGAATCTGTGGTTAAAATCCTAATAAAGTTTAACCTCTCAGGTTAAAATCCTAATAAGACCCCAAATAAAC
This sequence comes from Carollia perspicillata, assembly GCA_004027735.1. Taxonomy (NCBI): domain Eukaryota; kingdom Metazoa; phylum Chordata; class Mammalia; order Chiroptera; family Phyllostomidae; genus Carollia; species Carollia perspicillata. The sequence continues at coordinate 10,188 of PVKM010023103.1, read as the reverse complement.
TTTTGTTGTATTTTGCATTATCACTTCTTTCATGTTAAACAATAGGCACCTGTGTTTCCACATTAATCCATCCCTGCAAGAAACTGGGAGATATTTTCATAGAGCTTTCCACAGCTGTTAAGGCTCTTTAGCCTGACAACATTCTTGTCATACATAGTGTCCATTTTCAGGATCCATGACACTCTTCTCTGCCCACTGCAACTAACATTGACTCTGTTCTCCTCTTACCATGAGTACAACTACTCTCCTTTGAAACAGTAAATGCCTCAGAAGATTATAAAGTACAGATTGCCCTGGATTCCCTGGATTCCTAGACTAAGTGCCTAGGAAACTGGGAAGAATATGGACCAAAGTGTTTTATAGCTGAGAATTCACCACCTATTTGTTATGCTTCATTCAGTGTCCTTTAATCTTTCCCACTAAAATCATAACCTGCCCACCTCACTCTGGTAGGATCCTCAGAGTTCTTCAAATTAAGATCTGACAATTTTGATACAACTTATTTTAGTAGTGTAACTTGTCAATAGTGGCTTTTTCTTGCCAATCCAGTTTCCTGGGCACTTGACCCGGTCCACTGGCAGTCTATTTGAATGGTCCTTTAGGCTTCTTTATTCCTGTTCCTGACTGGCTTGATTGAGCCCTCTCTTAGTTTGTACCCTCTTTTCGGCTCTGGCTCCTGCCTTCCTCAATCTACTTCTTTTTTTCCTTCCATGTTTTCTCAGCAACTGCCCTAGCCCATATCCTTATGTTCTTTTCTCTTCTCTTTCAGCACCAGGTTTCCCAGTGTACCTTGACCATCTACCTCTCTGATGATCATACTTGCTGTAGTTCACACCAAGTGATATTGGGGTTTTGCTTTGTGATCATCTGGTGGGATGAACATGATTCCGTCTTTTTATAAAAATTGTAAATTTTGGTGTCGCAGGTACATTTTAAAAAACAACAATTCATACTGCCTGTTTTCCTAATTCTGTAAACATATACCAGTAAAACTGGTGAAGACAGGAATAAAAAAAAATAACATAGTTAACAATTCAAATAAATTCCTCTGATCCTGAGGCCTTTCAAACATGACTTATTTTACCATCAGCATATAGTCAGGTGCCTCCACTCTCTGGTTCCTGTTAACTGTAATCATCTGGTGATTTGCTAGTATGCCTTTATGTGCCTTATTTATATTCTAAAGACCTGATTATCATTTAAATCACACCTAAAAGCAACTGATTGTGTTCCATTTGAAGCACACCTGAAAAGGGGAGTGGGCAAATCTGGGGCCCAGATTTTCTGGGGCAAATCCCACTGAGTTCACCTCCTTGCCTTTCCCCTCCTCAAATGCATTTATCCAAATAAAATCACATTAAGGTGAACCTCAAAGACATTCTTGAGGGGCAGGGAAGACTCAAAAAACATGCAGCCTGAAGGGCTTGTGTAGAAATTGGAAGAGAAACATGCTCTGGGTGAAGTCAGTGGTTTGGGGAATGAGGTGTCAGGTGTAGATGTTCTGTATTGTAATCCTTGACTAAGGAGTTCTCATTTTCTCCATCATCCCACAGCCCACTGTTTCCTCAGAGAGCAGTCCACTGTTCTGCCCATTTAGCAGGAAAAAAATCTATAGTTGTGGAACTTTGGTGAATTAAGAGCTCCAATAAATTATGGTACATCTATATAATGAAACCTAAGCTGACATTAAAAGACTAAGTAAATCTATTTCTGCTGATGTAGAAAATATTCCAGAACAATATTGCAAAAAGTAAAAAGGGGAAGCAGTTTGTATATGTATCTATATCATAATGCAATTCATGTTTTAAAACCCTCAGGGCTATATATGGTATGTGAATATAAAGGTGTTAAAGGGATTTGGGGGTTGGTGGAAGTGGGCAAGGGGGGTAAATAGGGGCAAAAAGAGACCTTGCTTTGGATGATGGGTGCATGATGCAGTGTGCAGATGATGTTTTGTTGAGTTGTACACTTGAAACTTTTATGGTTCTGTGAGCCAATGTCACCCCAATGAATGTAATTAAAAATTTTTTAAAGCGTAAAGAAAGAAATGAAGATAAGGCTGGTAGGATATACACTATTAATGTTTTCTACCTCTGGAAAGGGAAGTTAACAGGTGCTGATGGAGACTTTCCTCTCTCATTGTATATGCTTTGGGAAATTTTAACAATAAATTGGGATTATTTTTGTAACATACACAAGGATTTTAAAAAGGAAAATGATTTCAGGATGGGAAATGATACCAGTGTGATCCTCATAAGCCTTCCCTTCAATCCTCTATTCTTGTCATCCACCAATACAAATTCAGAATATCTCAGGCTACAGAGGGCAAATTCAGATCCTGAAAGAGTCCAGGGTCTCTCACATGCTTTCCTTTTAGCCTAGAATATCTTCCTTTTTCTCTTTTCCTTATTTGTACATGGTTAATTTTTTTTTTGTCTTGCTGTTTCTGCTAAGATGTCACTTTATCCAGAAAGATACCCTCACACTCTATTCCATGTCATTTTCCTCCATTCCCCCTCCTATCCTGCCCAGAAAGCAGGGCTAAATCAAGGACCAAGATAAGTGAAATGTCAGTCTAATTAAATGCCCAGTGAAAGAGGAAATGATAAGTTCAAGACACTACAGAGAAGAGTTGTTACCTCTAAGGTTAGTTGCCACTAAATGCCTTGTCTTAATAGACACATATTGAGGTTCCAGAGAACCTTGACTTCCACCATCACAACACCTACCATTCAGCATTGTGATTGTCTGTTTGTTTGCCTACATCTCACACTAAAATGCAACTTCTATGGGACCATAAGGGAAGACTGCTTGTCCATCTTACTCTTCACTATAACTCAGAACTAGTACAGTAGACACAAAATATTTGTCTTAACTTGAGATACTATAACAAAATGCCACATAAACTGGGTGGCTTAAATAACAAATACTTATACTTCACAGTTCTGGAGGTTGGAAGTCCAACATCATGGTGCCACTGGGGTCGGGTCTTTGATGAGGGCCCTCTTCTGAGTGGCAGGAAGCTGACTTCTCACACAGTGGAAAGGAAGCAAGCTAGTTCTCCAGCCTCTTCTTATAAGAACACTGATCCCATTCATGAAGGCTCCACCCTTACGGCCTAATTATTGACCAAAAGCCCCCACTCCTATTAAAATCACATTGGGATTAGTGTTTCAACATATAAGTTTGGAGGGGAGACAAACACAGTCCATAGCAATATTTATACATGGGATAGATGTAAAAATCACAAAGGTCAGAGACTTACCTGGGAGAAATGAGTTTGAAGATAGAAAAATGTTGTATCTTTACTCTAGAGACTATAGATTCTCATAATCATAGCACTGAAAAAACCAAGAGGAACAGCTTTTAGTGGGAAAATGTAAAGCGGCTTCTCCCTGATTAGATGATTCCCTTGACATAGGACAGGGTTAATGAACTAGACATTACAGATATTTTGAGCTGGATAATTATTTGTTGTAGGGAGTGTCATATACATTGTAGGATGTTTAGCAACATCCCTTCCCTCTACCCACTAGCTGCCAGTAACACAACTCCTCAAGTGGTAACAACCAAAGTCTTGCCAAATGTTGCCTGGGAGGCAAAAATCACTGACATAGGATTTCCATGGATATAACACAGCAGTGCCATGTAAAAGAGGCAACATTTTCATGCTCATATACAGCCCCCCTTTGACACATGGTTTGATCCTTACAAGCAGAAATGCCCAAATGAGCGATTATAATCACTGGGTAGGTAGGGGCTTGGAGCAATAATTTTATCTTAACTAAGTGACACAAGGGTTAATGTGTAGTCAACCTTTACTAAACATTCCCAGGTTTGAGACTCAGTTCCAATTATTCTTAAGTGATTCTGAAGGTTCATGACACATAGTCATTTGTCAGTGTGCTGGGGCATGAAATTGTACCATGTACTCTCTGTGGCTGGTGCATGGAGGTGAGTCACTTAGCTAGTGAGTGAACCTAGCTGATCACCCACCACAGACATTATTTTCTTTTTCTTTAAGTGCCTGCATCTTAACATGGATTTCCTCTTTCCTATTAGAAATGGAGGATATAGTAATTTTTAGGGATTGGGTGGGGGCAGGGAGGAGGTAAACTTTTTCGTTAAAAGGCTGTACAAAGAATTCTAATTTTCAAGTAATGGTGATAAAAATGATGTAAGAGTATGGTGGCTTATATTATTGGTAGAATTTAAGAGATTTATGAATTATTTTAGACATATATTGACAGGACTGTTAAAGACCCAAAGGGTTTCCTTAAAATTTTCAGTCACTTGTGGTCAAGATGGAGGCATAGGTAAAAATGATTTGCCTCCTGCACAACCATTAAAAGGATCACAACTAATTTCAAAATGAAAAACACCCAAAACTGCAAGAAAATTTAACTGTATGGAAGTCTAACAACCAAGGATTTAAAGAAGCCATATTCATCTAGATGGGTAAGAGGGGCAGAGATGGGGAGTCAGGGTGGGGAGGACACAGTGTGGTGGCAGCAAGCCAGCAGTGGTGAGGCAGCATCAGCAGCCAGCACAATGTGCGATTCCTCATTCAGCTATAGTGGATAAAAATCAGGGAGACACCTTGTGAACAATAGATCCCAGCCACAGGTCAGACCACACAGCCCAAGGTTCCAGTGCCAAGAAAATAAAGCCTCATAACTTCTGGCTGTAAAAACCAGTGGGGATTAGGACAGCAGAAGAAATTGTCAGTTTCTCAGGACAGCCCAGAATGTATGCAAACCCACCCACTCTGGGAACCACTCAGGAGAGCAGTCAGAGGGGAACCAGTCACATGTGAGAAGTGGGTAAAGTGACTGGAAATGGGGTGAGGGACAGGAAAGGCCCCAGAAGTCAACCAGCAGTGGTGTTGTTCCCTCTTCGACCTCTTCTGCACACACAGAGCCACAAAGCACTGAAGCAGGTTGCCTGCCCTGGAAAATATCCAAGGCTCTACCCCATTCAACTTAACAGGTGTGCTAAGATGGGGAGTCAAAGTGGCTCCACCTAGTACACAGACACAGGGAGGCTGCCAAATTGAGGAGACAAAGAAATGTGGCCCAAATGATAGAAAGAACAGAACCCCAGAAAAAGAATTAAGTGATACAGAGATAGACAACTTACTAAAGAGTTCAAAACACCAGTGGTCAATCAGAATGCTCAGAGATCTCATTGAGCATGGCAAAAGCATAAGCGAAGAAATGAAGGCTACACTAAGTGAAATTAAAAAAAGCCACAGGAAACCAACAGTGAAGGGAAGGAAGCTGGGATTCATATCATCTATTTGGAACATAAGGAAGAAATAAAAATTCAACCAGAACAAAATGAAGAAATAAGAATTAAAAAAAAAGAGGAGAGTTTAAGAAGACTCTTGGACATCTCCAAAGGGGCCAACATCTGAATCATAGAGATACCAGAAAGAGAGAATGAACAGCAAGAAATTGAAAACTCAGGGCACATGCCTCGGTTGCAGGCCAATTCCTAGTGCAGGGGACGCACAAAGGGGATGCACGAGAGGCAACCATACATTGATATTTCTCTCCCTCTCTCCTTCCCTTCCCCTCTAAAGATAAATAAATATATTTGAAAAAAAAGAATTTGAAAACTTACTTGAAAAAATAATGAAAGACAACTTCTCTAATTTGGCACAGGAAATAGGTATACATGTCCAGAAAACACAGAGAGTCCCAAACAAGTTGGACACAAAGAGAGCAACACCAAGACACATCATAATTAAAATGCCAAAGGTTAATGATAAAGAGAGAATCTTAAAAGCAGCAAGATAAAGGCACAGAGTTACCTACAAAGGAGTTCCCAAGAGACTATAAGATCTAAAGACATAACACTCAAGCACTTCTAGGATGTCCTAAAACTTAGAAGTCTGGGGGAGAAGATGGCGACTTGGTAAGAGGGAGCAGATTCCACTTCTGCCTACACACAGGAGAGAAACCAAGCCAATCTACAGAGGAACAAAGCAGACAGCCAACAGTACCACAACATATATGAAAATAGGAGATCAAAAATTACAGCGGACATTGAAAAACCAGATGGTGGAAGCAGTGAACACCTCGATACCCGAAGGAGACTGCACCACTGACTCTCACAGATAATCTACCACAGAAGATCACACCATAAACCCAGGGAGCCAAAACAGATCAATTTAAGAAGATGAGGCTAATAAGAAGAATCACACAAACAATGGGAACACAAAGAAACAATCCCCAAATGAAAGGAAAGGAGGAAACCTCAGAAGGAATGCTAAATGAAATAGAGGCAACTCAACTATCAGATGTTGAGTTCCAAACAATGGTCACCAGGAAGCCCCATGAGCTCATAACAAACTACCAGAAACTACACGGAAACTACAATAAACTAATTACAAACTATATCATCGTGAAAAAGGAAATAGAAACTATCAACAAGGGCCAATAAAAAATGAAGAATACAATATCTGAACTGAAGAACAAAGTAGAAGGAATCAAAATCAGGATAGATGAAGCAGAAGATCGGATCAGCGAGCTGGAGGACAAAATTGAAAAAAGACACCCAGAAAGAGCAGGAAAAGGAAAAAAGGCTCAGAAACAATGAAGAGGGATTAAGAGAAATACAAGACAACATGAAATGTAATAATATCTGAATAATAAGGATACCAGAAGAAGAAGAAGAAGAAAAAAGGATAGAAGACCTATTTAAAAAAGTAATGAAGGAAAACTTCCCTAATCTGATGAGAGAAAAAGTCACACAAATCCAAGAAACACAGAGAGTCCCAATCAAGAAGAACCCAAAGAGGCCCACTCCAAGACACATCATAATTAAAATGGCAAAATTCCAAGACAAAGAGAGAATCTTAAAGGCAGCAAGGGGGAAAAAAGAAGTAACATACAAGGGAGCCACGATAAGGTTAGCAACTAACTTCTCAATGGAAACACTTCAAGCCAGAACAGAGTGGCAAGAAATATTCCAAGTAATGAGAACTAAAGGAATACAACCAAGGATACTTTACCCAGCAAGACTTTCAATCAAGATAGAAGGCCAAATAAGGACTTTTTCAGACAAAAGAAGGCTAAAAGAGTACACCTCCACCAAACCAGCTCTGCAAGACATGCTAAAGGATAGGCTTTAACGAAAGGAAGGAAAACAGAGAGAGAAACACAGGCACAATAATGACAATGAATAAGAACCTATCAATAATAACCTTAAACATAAATGGATTAAATGCTCCAATCAAAAGACATAGAACAGCTGAATGGATAAGAAAGCATGACCCACACATATGCTGCCTACAGAAGACCCACCTCAGCATAAAAGACCTACAAAGACTGAAAGTAAAGGGCTGGAAACAAATTTTCCAAGCAAATGCACAGGAAAGAAAAGTCGGGCTAGCAATACTCATATCAGACAAAATGGAAAATAGACTTCAAAAAAAGAGCCATAAAGAGAGACCCAGAAGGTCACTTCATATACTCAAGGGAAGAATCCACCAAGAAGACATAAACATTGTAAATATATATGCACCCAATGTAGGAGCACCCAAACACATAAAGAAAATCTTAGAGGACTTCAAGAAGGATATTGACAGCAACACAATTATAGTAAGGGATTTTAACACCCCACTGTCAAAAATGGACAGATCTCCCAAACAAAATGTCAACAAAGATATTGTGACATTGAACAAAGCCCTAGGTGACATGGACTTAACTGATATATATACAGCATTTCATCCCAAAGAAGCTAAATACACATTCTTCTCAAATCCACATGGAAACTTTTCAAAGATAGAGCACATGATAGGACACAAAACAAGCCTCAACAAATTAAAGAAAATTGAAATCATACCAAGCATTTTCTCCAACCACAAGGGATTGAAACTAGAAACCAACCCCAAGGGGGAAAACCCAAAACAGTCATAATCATGGAGATTGAATAGCATGCTATTAAACAATGAATGGGTTAAGAATGAGACTAGGAAAGAAATAAAAAGTTTCTGGAAACAAATGAAAATAAACTCACTATAACTCAAAATCTATGGGACACAGTGAAGGCAGTCTTGAGAGAAAAGATCATAGCAATACAGGCCTACCTAAAAAAGATAGAAAAATTTCAAACAAACAACCTAACCCTACGCCTATAAAAAGTCGAGGAACAACAACAAACACAGCCCAGAGCTAGTAGAAGGAAGGAAATAACCAAGATCAGAGCAGAATTAAATGACATAGGGACTAAAAGCACAATACTAAGGATCAATGAATCCAGGAGCTGGTGTTTTGAAAAGATAAACAAAATTGACAAGCCTTTAAGCAGACTCATCAAGAAAAAAAGAGAGAGGACCCAAATAAACACAATCAGAAATGAAAGAGGAGAGATTACAACTGACACCACAGAAATTCAAAGGATTGTAAGAAATTACTATGAGGAGGTATATGCCAAGAAGTTTGAAAACCTAGGTGAAATGGACAAATTTCTAGAAGAAATATACTCTTCCAAAACTCAATGAAGAAGAAGCAGAAAGCCTGAACAGACCAATAACAGCAGATGAAATTGAAGCAGTGATCAAAAAACTCCCGACACACAAAAGCCCTGGACCAGATGGGTTCACAGGAGAATTCTACAGAGCATTTAAGCAAGAACTAACCCCTATCCTTCACAGACTATTTGAAAAAATTCAAAGGCATAGAAGACTCCCAAATGCTTTTTATGAAGCTAACATCATCCTAATCCCAAAACCAGATAAAGACACAACAAAGAAAGAAAACTTCAGGCCAATATCACTGATGAACATAGACGCTAAAGTCCTCAACAAAATATTGGCAAACCACATCCAACAGTACATTAAAAACATCACACACCATGACCAAGTGGGATTCATCCCAGGGATGCACGAATGGTTCAACATTCGCAAATCAGTAAATGTAATACACTACATAAACAAAAGCAAAGACAAAAATCACATGATCATATTAACAGATGCAGAAATACCATTTGATAAGGTACAGCATCCATTTACGATAAAAACACTCAGCAAAGTGGGAATATAGGAAGCATTTCTTAACATAATAAAGGCCATATGTGAGAGACCTACAGCCAACATCATGCTTAATATGCAAAAACTAAAATCTTTTCCACTAAGATAAGGAACAAGACATGGTTGTCCACTTGCACCACTTCTATTCAGCATACTATTGGAAGTCCTACCCACAGCAATCAGACAAGAAAAGGAAATAAAAGGCATCCAAATCAGCAAAGAGGAAACACAACCATCATTATTTGCAGATCACATGATAGTGTACATAGAAAATCCTATAGATTCCACCCAAAAACTGCTCGACCTAATAAATGAATTTGGCAAAACAGCGGGATACAAAATCAATATCCAGAAATCAAAGGCATTTTTGTAAACCAATAGTGAAACAGTAGAAGCAGAAATCAAGAAAAAATCCCATTTGATATAGCAAAAAGAAAAATAAAATACCTAGGAATAATCCTAACCAAAGAGGTAAAACACCTGTATGCAGAAAATTACACAACACTAAAGAAATCAAAGAAGACACAAACAAATGGAAACATATATCGTGTTCATGGATTGGAAGAATTCATATTATCAAAATGTCCATACTACCCAAAGCAATTTATAGATTCAATGCAATAGCTATTAAAGTACCAATGGCTTATTTCACAGACATAGAACAAACACTTCAAAAATTTATATAGAACCATAAACAACCCTGAATAGCTGCTGCACTTTTGAAAAAGAAGAGCAAAGTAGGAGGGATCACAATACCTGATACTAAACTGTACTACAAGGCCACTGTAATCAAAACAGCCTGGTACTGGCATAAAAACAGACACATGGATCAATAGAACAGAATAGAGAACCCAGAAATAAACCCAAGTCTCTATGGTCAATTAATATTCAACAAAGGGGGCAGCAACATAAATGGAATAAAGATAGCCTCTTCAACAAATGGTGTTGGGAGAACTGGACAGCTACATGCAAAAAAAAAATAAACTCGAGCACCAACTTACGCCATGCACCAAAATAAATTCAAGGTGGATAAAAGACTTAAATATAAGCCAGAACACCATTAAAGTCCTAGAGGAGAACATAGGCGAGAAAATCTCAGATATTTCATGCAGCAACATTTTTACTGATGTGTCCCCTAGAGCAATGACATA
>PVKM010023102.1:0-21387 GCA_004027735.1 Carollia perspicillata | reverse complement strand
CTCGAAACAATATCTACAAATGGTCAATAAGCACATAAAAAGGCTTAGCACTGAAAACACCTAGATTTCTCAGTCACACGAGTTCTTGGGGGGGTCACTGCATCTCGCCCTACCTCCCGTGTAGGGACCAAAGCAGAATGTCTGGGATGCAAGGAACTCGCCCTCCGCTCAGCCGGCTGGTCTCACGGAGGTGCTTCCCCGCCTGTGCTGGCCGAACTTACGGGAGAGAGAGCCTCTGCGGCTGAGAGAACTCCAGCAACTGTTCTCTGGACATCCAAGCACTGAACACCTTCGGACCACGGGCAGGGCTGACTCTGACCTTCCCATGACTTATTGCTGTCCTAGCGAATCCTGAGGTCTCATCTAACCATTGCATCTCAAATTACGGGAAGGAGACTCTTATTTTTAGCTTCTTTCCCTATTTGCTGGAGAGTGTTGCAAAGAGCATGGGTCTAAGAATAAAGAAGTCTGGGAAGAAGAGTCCGTGAGAGTTTGAGCGGGACCCCTCAGCTCCTAGAGTCAGCTCGATCCGAAATCATTCCATACCTGCATGTCACAAGGTGGTAAGCAGGTATGCTAGGAATAAAGGATTCTGCAGTCAAGATTGGAATACAACGGGTCAAACAACATTATATTGGCTTCTTTTTTTCTTTCCATGAACTTTTTATTGGCCTCCTGCCCTGCCAAGGGATGCCCCACTTCTGCTGCCTTTAATGCCTCAGCACTTTGGTGTCATTGCCCTAAGACACCACTCTGCCATCCACAGTCCTCAGGGTCTTGGTCTTTTGGATGGTTTGTAAGGAGTGGCTCTTGTCCAGGGCATCAGCAAGACTGAAGTCCTCCCGTTCTTCCAGTAGGCTGCGGTAGGTGGCAATCTCAGCCTCTAGCTTGACCTTGATGTTCAGCAAGGCCTCATACTCCTGGGCCTGGCGCTGCCCCTCTGCTCAGATCTGGGCCAGTTCTGACCCCAGATGCAGCAGGGTCCCATTGAGTTGCTCCATCTGCACGGCATAGCGCATCTCCACCTCCCTCAAGCTGTTCTCCAAACTGGCCTTCAGATTCCTCACTGGGTCCAGGTCAGTCTCCAAAGACTGGACCATATGCTCCACGAGCGTCGTCTCAGCAGTGCCTATCTCTGTGGTCTTCAAGGTGACCACTGTGGTGCTCTCTTCAACCTGATGGGACCAGTGCTTGTCTAGTTCCTCTCGGTTCTTCTGAGCCAGCTTATATGGGCTTCTTGACTGTACATTATAAATCTCCCAGAAGGGCACAGAGTAGGCGAGAATCAAATTCCAGTTCCATGGAACACATTTGTACAGAACATTAGGAAGCAAAAGATAATTTCACCCATTTTAATGACTTCTAATGAAAAAAAATATGCCATCATCACCAGAAACAATTTTTCCTAAAGTCTTTCCTTACTTTTTGGACTCCTTTCAGCCAAAAATGGACAAATTACGGGGAGACCGATGACTTCCAATCACAATATAATTTTCCCTGGTATAATTAAGTCACTTAAACCACGCTTTCTTTTTTTTTCACCCATCAGTAGAAACAGATTAAAGCATATCAGCGCCTTCCTATCCTACCCATACCATTCGTCCAGCAAGCAAAAAAACAAACACGCATACCTTCTAGGTGTCTGACCAATGCAAGTCAAAACCCAGTTAATCCATTGCATGTAATAGGTTTACACTGTGCACATGTAAGTGATAGGCCGAGGTGAAAGAATAGAAAAAGTGCCAGGATTAGAAACAAGGAAAATAGTGCATCCCGAGGAGATGGGAAGAATTTGCTGAGCTTGTCAGTGAGCCTTCAAACAAAACTACATTTACCAAGCACGTAGTAGACTCTTCATAAATGAAGAGTGAATAAACAGCCAAATAAATTAATGAATAAAAGGCCTGGGAGTTTTGTGTCACGTGCAAAACAATTGTTTGACTTTTTAAAACAAGTATGTGCAATGGTGTCTGTTGGCCAGGGTAGCAGCATGACAGAGTATATTTTATGTGTATTTTCTCGTTTGCTTTGCACAACAACCCTGTGAAGGAGGGCGAGAGGGTATAATTACCCCCATGTGGTAGTAGCCTTATTTTACCAATTCACCAGCTGTTCAGTGCCAGGCCGTGCACAGAGCTCGGGGGTGAACAGAACAGCCCTGACCTCTGGCCTCACAGAGCATAGTCAGATGCGGAAGGCAGATGTACCACAAAAGAGGAATAGAAAATCTCAGAAGGTTACCAGGGGCACAAAGAGGCCCATGAACAAGGAAACAGAATCCCCAAGGGATTAAGTGGTTTGCACAGGGACAAATGGTGGCTGGTTGGGTTGCAGAGATGTAGCAAAGCCCGCATGCTCACGCTCTGGACAGAACACACGCAGAGCAAGGGAGCAATGATCACAGGCTCTCTCTTCGTGCCAGGTCCCAGCATCCTGGGCACAGTGTTTAAAGTGAGATGTTGACAGATGAGGAGCTGCAGACTGAGAGGTTGCAAGCCATGCCTTTTAGGGAGCAGGCAGAAAACTGGGTCTTTTTAGTCTAAAAAGAATAATGGAATGAGTGCCAGGACATGTTCATGGCATTCACTAACTAAAGGATTATCTCGTGATTATCTAAAGGCACTGCTTTTACACAGAGGAGCTGAAGGGCACAGAATCGATCCAGGTGCCGTGAAAGGCAGACGTGTTTAATGCGGTTCCAACGTGGAGAGACAAGACGGAATCCCTAAGGGGCCATCGTGTGGACGCACTTGCGAAGACTTGAAAACGTTGTAGTTCCAGGTATGAACCCTGAGTCAGGCTGATGTGATTCAAAACAAGCCCTGCTGTGGCCACCATCACTTATTGGCTGAGTTTCCTTGGATAAATTCCTTAACCTCTCCAAGTGCCAGCTTCCTTACCTGCAATGGGAGATAATAGCAGGACCTGTCTCAGGTACTGGTTATAGGATTCAGGAAGGAAGCCTGTTTCATTCAGTGCAGCCATGGGTAAATACCAATTAAACGGTTGACTATCCACTGAATGAGTGGGTTCTGAATCAATGAAGGATTCAATAAGCAGTATTAGGAGTGGCAGCCAGGGCAGTGCCGGACCAGGACACCCCCCTCACCTGCTGGTCTGACAAGGAATGAGTGAATGCACTGTTGACCCTAGTGAGGTGTGTGGATAGATGGCGTTTCCGCGAACAAGATCAACTCCTGCACTGGGGAGAGCTGGGACCAAAGGTTCTCAAAAATCCTTTCCAACTCTTAAATTCCATGAGGACAAGAATTGTCAAATGGTCCGATTGTACAAGTCAGGAAATTTCTTTTCCTTTGGGGCAGCAAGAAAGGTCAAAGAACTGGAATCATGAAGCTGTTTCATTCTAGAAAGGAAACGAGAAGTCCTTCTCCCAATCCGAACTGGCTTGTTATTTGCAAAAGCATAAAAGTGCCTTGTGTTTGTACCTTTCTCTAAAAGAACGTGGGAAACTATCTCTAAAATTCCCAGAATGTACAAATAAGATTTCTTTTGTCTGTGTTTTTTTCCCAAGCCTTCCCAAAGAAATACACCCAAGAGTTGTATGAATCTTCAGGATCTGAATCACGGCCTTTTACAATATTTGGTTGTCTTCCAGGGCTGCGTTGGTGTGAAAAACAGAAACCCCTTGTGTGGACTAGATGTGGACATAAGTTTTCAGACTGCGCCACCTTCTGGTCAAATGTGGAAACCAACGTGGCAGAGTCCTTGCTGTTAGGGCAGCCCAAGCCCATGCATGCCCCATCTCTCTCCCCAGAATTTAATCCGGGTCTCTTGGGAGCTGACAGCTTGAAATGCATTGCAATTAAACTACAGAACAGTTTCAAAAGTTCAGTGCTTACTTATTTGGAAGCACATTATTCCTACCAAAGCACAGTGACTTATATGCTCTCTGGAAAAGGGACACGAATGAGGACTTTTTCTAAAAGTTCTGAGCTGCCAATGCCGTCAGATGGATAAGCCCTTTGGGGTTTTTTTATGGTTGTTTTCCGTGACTCTGATAAAGAGACACTGGAAGAGGAAGAGAGAGAAGCAGGCTCTGGCACCCCCAATCTACTTACTACGACTGAAGGTTGACCAAGGAGGCAAAGGAGACATTCTAGGCAAACCCTGCTGTTTATCGCCATGAGCCCTGGGCCCAAAGCCCCCGGTAGAACACTTTCTGCATATAAGCCACCAGGGCCCCGTTTACCCCTATGCTCTGAGCCCACAGACAGAAGACTGAGTGACCTCCTTGGACCCACATCTTAATCTAAGCCAGTATCTGGATGGAAAGAAGAGGCAAAAAGGAAAAAGAACCCAAGTTAAAGAGTCCCCAAAATAACAAAATTTCTTCCTGGAGCTTGAAAATTCAAGATTAACTCACCCATTCAGGCCTTCTCGGGGTGGAATGGAGGTGAAAGGAGAGAGGCCGACCCGGGAGGGGGACACCCCTCTGTCCACCAGGTACTTAAGCTTCAAGAAAGACCAAAACCTTGAGGAGGTGACAAGCCCAAGGCTCTGCGTCCCAACCGAAGGGCTCCCATCCCTGGGCCAGTCTCCTCTGCGGCTTCAGTCCATCTCTGGAACGCTGGGTGCCTGTAAGCGGCCTCTAGTCAGTGGACCTCTCTGTTGTTGTTTATTTTTATTGAATTTATTAGGGTGACACTGGTTAATAAAATTATGCAGGTGTCAGGTGTACAATTCTGTAATACATTTCTGTGTATTGTGTGCTCACCGCCCCACGTTTTCTTCTTCCCTGGCCGTTTATGCCCCCTTTACCCTCCTCGACCTCCCCCACCCCTCTCAGTGTCCTCGATAACAGAGTGGAGGAGAGCAGTGTGCTGAACAGTCTCTCCTCTTTCCTGGGACGGGCAGCCTCCACCAGGACAGCGCTGGCAGCGATTCGCCAGCACACGCTGCGTCCGACCTCAGTCAGCCTAGCGACGCACAAGGACAGCTGAGGCTGCCGGAAAGCCGCACCTTTCCGACAACCGGAGCGCAGTGGCCGGAGGTCCAGTCCGAGGCGAGCCCGAACTAAGGCTTTTTGAGAAACACATGCACTTTCAAAAATCATAGGAAAAATAGCAGTCTGAATTGTTTATTCTCTATGAAACACATCAAAGATGGTTTTAAAAAGGAGCATGATGTGAGGACATATTCATACATAGGTTAAGTGTGTATCTGATTTGTGGGTCTTTGGACTGGGTCCATGATCTGCTTCACAAAGTTGTATATGAAAACCTCAGTTTGTGGTGGTTTTTTTTTTTTTTTTCCTGGAGGGGATAACTACCAGGAACACTTGGGCTTAAGGAACAGGTTGAAATAATACCGCATTTCCCCAAGAATGTTTCTTGGGGCTCTGGTCCCTCCTGATGCTTAGGGGAAAATAGATGTCTGAACTCAAACAACTGGGGGAGACACTGTTACATCTGCCTTTGAGGAGATCCACAAGGTACATGAATTTATGAAGAATCTGAGACACTTCCCCTGGCTGGTGTGGCTCAGTGGATTGAGTGCGGGCCTGTGGAGCAAAGGGTCTCATGTTCAACTCCCAATCAGGGCATATGCCTGGGTTGCAGGCCAGGTCCCCAGTGGGGGGCATGCAAGAGGCAACCACACATGGATGTTTCTCTCCCTTTCTTTTTCCTTCTCTTCACCTCTCTCTAAAAAGAAATAAATAAAATCTTTTAAAAATAAGAATCTGAGACATCTGATTGAAACAAAGGAACGTTTTTTAACAAGCCGAAAGTGCTTCCATCCACATGTTCACACTTCACTGGCAGAGGAGAACTCACGTGCAGGAACATCTAACTGGACCTCCAGGGAGGGACCAGCGCCCCAAGGAACAGATCACAGGAAACTTGGCCCATCAACAAACGAGTGTGTGAGATTTCTGTTATTGTTGATTTCCTGGAACCAGGAGAGACAGACGGGCCTCAATACCGGGACCCGGCGGGGGGCGGGGGGAGGGGGAGCATGGTGCACGGTTGCTAAGTGACTGGGAAAACAACACTGCGGCCTGAGCACAGAGAGGAGAGATTGAGCCAATAGGGCTTTGAGCTGCTGAGGGCCCATCTATATCATCTCATTAAGCCTGGCGGGTAATAACGATCCAACTTCCAGGAAATGACAGCGTGGCTTGTAGTTATGACAACAGCAACAACAAAACCATCTTCCCCATAAACCACTTAGGCAGTGAATCCACCAAGTGTTCTCTGAGGAGCTGGCTTCTAATGTGAGTATTGGAATATTCTGCCTCCACTAAATCTCGTGGAATTCTTGCTCTATGTATCACTCTTGTGAAAATGATTAGAGCTCTGTGTACTCTGTGTCCTCAATGAGACTGCAAGGATGGGGGTCACCCTCTAGCCTTAAGAGTTCCTAACACTCCCAAACAGCAAAAAAGAAATTCGTCATGTTCCCCGCTTTGGATGCCTCTCCAGAATTTTAAATTTGCAAGGAACTTGCTAGCGTGTTTTTCATACCAAACGTAACTACTCTTTATTTCTGGGTTACTGCCCCGGGGCGCTGCGTGTCGTGGTTTGGGGGTGCTGGGAGGGGGAGGAGGAGGAAGGGGAAGAGGAGGCGAGTACCATAATTGTCCGGGGATTCTCAGATGGCTTTGCTGAGCATTAAGCAAACCTCCCTGGAGAAACGTGGTTTGCTTTGCTTCCCAAGGGCAGTAAATCACAGACTGGCCGCATTTCCCCTTCCACCTGACCTTCGTCTCCCACGGAGAATTTCTCCACCAGGACTCGGTTCCCTTCATGAAGTTTTGTCCACGATAATGACCTGAGTTCCCAGGGAAAAGGGATTAAGCCCCATGTCCTAAAAACCTGCTGTCCTCAGTCTGGGTTTCTCAAACACTTAGAATTGCTCTAACAGCCATCAGTGGCCCATGGGTGGACACTTGTCAATATGGGGCCAGGGAACAAAGGGGAATAAAAAGGCCAAGTTCAAAGATGTTACCTGGGGCTCCCTATCAAGAAAACACATTAGCATCTATAACTCTGTTAATCTTGTAAGATTGTGAATTTAAGGCACTTGTGCACATTTCCAAAGATGTCCCTGCCCATCTGATGGAGGCCCCACCTACCTCCCGGGAGGAGGAAAACTACAGAAATTCTAAAGGGCAGACGCACCGGTTCACCTGACCATACATACCCTTGCCGTTCTTGCCATCACTTGTCTTCCTCTAGCTCCTTCCTGTGATTATGGTGAAGAGAAAAGCCTCCGAGGCGTCAGACCTGAGTTGTTTGCTGTGCTTGGAGGCAAAGTTTGTTTTTCTCTTTAGAATCCTGAAGAAACTCCAGCATTGGAACGCTGAGGGGGCCCTCTGGGACAGGTCTCCCAAAGTAAAGTGGCCACTTCGTTCTCCCTAGAATTGCAATTCTCCAAGAGTTCCAGAAGGCTCTATCTCACCCGCGGGGCTCTAAGCACAGAGACCTGCAAAGTTCCTTTTCATCGAGGCATTCTCCTTCGAATGTACATGTAACCCTCTATTGGCATTGAGTCTGGGGCAGGCATCCTGAAAGAGGACAGCTCTTGTCCAGGAATGGGGCGGGCAACACTTAGCCGGAAATGGAGATTGTGGTAGTCACTTGGTCTTTGGAGAACTTGAATTCACACTGTCCCTATGAATAGCCCCTATTTCTTGTCGGCCTCTCCATCTTTTCTCCCCCTGCCTTCATGCATTTCATTCTTTCCTGATGTCAGCTCTCAACGCAGGCCCCGAGGAAGCTAACTCTAGCAATAGCCAAGTGTACTGTCAGTGAATCCTTCTTTTCCATTGGACATCTGTGATCATTACAGAGCCCAGAAGTTTTTCTTAATTTCTGCCCTCCTTGGATTTAGCTATTTTGCCTTATGGATGTGTTTGAAATATTGAAGGCATTTTCGGCGAGGAGAAACAGTGCCCTCCACAGGGCATATCGGTCTCGGGCTTTTACAGGCGATCATTAAGAATCCCGGCATTTTCTTTAGTGGGCTATTCCTTCTTCTTTTACTGAAGTTTAATACAGCCAGTGACAAGCTTGGTAACTGGAATAACTTCTGCACACATTGATTGCTCAAGTATAAAAGGAGAGAGGATGGCAAGAAAAAAATGTAAATGAAGTCTGACAAGTGGAGCAAAGTCCAAAATAGAGCTGATGAAGGGATTTGAAAACAAAGGTCTGTGGCATCCTCAGGTGCAAAACCAGAGATGGGCACACAGGTTCGAGCCCCAAGTCCCCGATGGTCTGTCTGGGACTCCGCTCAGCCCGACTGGGGTTATGCTAACAACCTCAGCCGTCAAATCCACCACTGCTTGCGAAAGTTTTATTCATTCTTTAAAACATCTCAAGTAACTGTTAATGGTAGTATGTGTTACCCGCATCCTTTCTAGTTGAGTAAAGTCAAAGGGTCTCTTCTGTACAGAATGTGTGTGTCCTCCTAAAATTCACCTGTTAACTCCTAATGCCCAACGGGGCGGCAGTAGGAGGTGGGAGCTTCCAGAGGTGGTCCTGTCCCCAGGATGGAGCCGCATGGATCGGCGCCCTTCCAAGGGAGACCCCAGCAGGCGCCCTCGCCCCTTCTGCCCTGTGAGGACACACAGCAAGAAGATGATGATCTGTGAATTGGGAGGAGGGGCCTCGCCGGATGCTGAATGGTCTGATGCCTTGGTCTTGGGTTTCCCAGCCTCCAGACTGCGAGAAATAGATTGCAGGTGTTTATAACCCACCCGGTCTGTGGTGTTCTGTGATGGCAAACTCAGTGGTCTAGGACAGAAGTATCTCAGTAACGGACACAACAGGAAGCCCTAAACCAAGCGCTGTTTGCACAGCAGCATCAGCTCAAATTACAGGCACATTAACCATAAGCACACTCTTTCCTGGCTAGTCTTTCATACAGGAAGGCACGGTTTCAGGAAACTTTGATTTCCACGACATCTGTGGGTATGTGTGCATTAGTAAGCATTTAAACACATTCGTTACTATGGGCACTCCAAAAAGCTTTGAAGGCCATGCAAGCTCAAACCTACTAAATGGCATTAAATATCATCATCCTGGAAACCTGGGAGAATTTTAAATAGCAGATCATCAACATTCTCATCAACTATACGACAGTTCTACCCACGTGAAAAAAAAAAGTAAGGCACAGTTAAAGTTCAGGAAAGACTGCAATGTCCCGTGTATTGCCTTGCTGGGCTGCCAGAACAAAGCTCCACAGGCCGGGTGGCACCGCAGGAGTTTATTTGCTCACAATTCCGGACGCCAGGAATCCAAGACAGAGTGTGGGGGCGGCGTGAGTTTACTCTCAGACCCGCTTCCGGGACTCGGAGGGTCTCTTCGCGAGGCCTTTCCCTTCCTTCTCCTCTTATAAGGACACCAGTCTTGTTAAATTCAGACCCACCCTAATGACCTCATTTTAACTTAAGCTCCTCTTGCAAGATCTTATCTCCAAGTACCGTCACGTGGTGGCGTCTGAGTTTGGACTTCAACGGACACCACCAACTAATTGGCTAATGTGCCTCACCCAGTTGGTTCACAGCCTTAAGGGCAAAAACCGAGGTTCCCTGGAGATGCAGAAACGTTGCCTCAAGAAGGTCACATCAACTCCTCGCCTGAACTTGCATTTGGGACTGGTCAGACGCCACAACCTCACGAGCCAATTCCTTAAAACGAATCTCTTGACGGTATGCACATGTACCCTGTTGGTTTTGTTTCTCTGGAGAACCCTGGCCGGTGCACTGCCTTTTGCTTAAAGCAATTCAGGATGTCACAGAGGTATTACGAGCCTTACTGTATTGCTTCTTGCAAAAGGAAACCAGCCCCACTCATTCCGTCTCAGAGCTGCAAATCAGCCAAATGGGGTCCGAGGCACTCACACTGAACTCCAGGTGGCGCTCGTGCTCTACTCAAGAGAGGCTCCCCTGATGCAGGCCCCGCCTCACTGGCTTTTTAACTCAGACTTCAACACAACCCAGTGACTCAGCAGTGCCAAGGAGCAAGCATAAAATGTGGACAAAGGATACTGTGTACATGCCCAGTGCACACGAGCTTGCCATCACAAAAATCACTTTTTGATGCGTCCTTTCTTGGAAGTCCCGTGTCTTTGGTAGGCTTTAGCATGCTCTGACCAAATAGTCACTTGTGCAGTCTCGAAAAGCCCCCAGTAAATAGGAAGACCCCCGGGCTAATGGAAAAAGGGGTACCATTGTGGTTGAAGGTTGTCTGGCCAATGTGTCTTGTTTCTGTCTGCGACCTAAAAGAGGTCACCTGTTCATTGTTCTCAGTTTCCTTTCTTTTCAAGTCTCCAGGGTTGGCTGCTTAGGGAGGGGCGCACACAGGGCATGACTCACCGGACCCCAGGGTGGCAGCTACCCACACTCCTGGCAGAACAGACTCTCCCTCCCTGCCTATTCCGCAAACCCCTCTGTTAATCCTGCTCGTGGTCAAGACCCGACCCTATCATTAGGCGGTGTACCTGACCACAAGCTCAAAACATTTGAACGGCATGGGCTTGTTGAGTCCTTGTCATATTTTGTAAGAAAATTGGAGAAGCTTTTACTTTTTACATTTCTACTTTGTTCATAGGACGCAGAGTCAGCTATGCCGAGTGACCCTGCGAAGGTCACCCAGCAATTCGGAATCCGAATCAGGGGCACTTGCCCTTTGGTCAGGGGGGCCGGCTCTTCTGATTCTCTGCCACAAAAGCTCTCCCTCTCCACCCCGCTGCCCCCAATCCCCTCCCTCCCCCCAGCAGCCATCATCTTTTCCTTGTACGTAGGCATTTGTTTGGCTCTTTTGTGGAGTGTGCACATTCACACAAGGACACGAATCCGTGTCTGAGTTTCGGTAGCTTTAGCCAAGTGCCCATGATGCTGTGTGGCTGGCGTAACCCAAAGTAAGAAGAAGCATCGCCCCCCTTTTACGTTAGAACCTGACTGTTAAAATGTACACACAGTCTCCTTCTTCCAGACACACACTTCAGGACAGCGGATGAGAAGCCCTGAGAAATCCTGTAGAAAACAGTTTCCTTCTATTTAACCACATATTTTCCAAACTTACTTGAATATACATGACTTTTCCCCACAGGAGCCCCTGGAATATCATTTGGAAATGCTGGATCAAACTATCATCTCTTTGGGGGTTGGGGTTGGGTGTGTAGGCAATGACCCCCAATTGCTATGCTGAGAAATTCCCGAGTTTACAGAGTTAGTCTTAGAGTTAGTTGGATTTTTGTGGTTTCCCAGGCCATCCCAAAGGTTGGCAAAAGCCAAGTCTCTTGGCAGTTTTCCAAGCCTGAGATTACGGCACAGAGACTAGATTAAATAGTAGCTTCTCCCATCTCTGACGGACCCATTCCATCCCTCCCAAATCACACAGGCATCTCCACCCAAGGCCACCCGGGACCCCTCCAGCTGTCCCATCTGTGGCATCAGGGGGACCTCCCATTCCCAGTCCCTTGGAAGTGTTCTTCAGACACCTTCAGTCCTTTGAAAGACAAATTGAAAGTCAACTGGATTACTGGGATGTTCCTAAAAGTTGCTGAGTTCTTCATCGCTCTCCAAACCAAAGCCATACCCCTGGGGCAGTAATTCATTTCTGTACAATGGTAAATTCATTTCTATATAATGGTACGATCTCTCCCAGCAATCCGCCCTTCAATCCTTTCATGTGTCCCAAAGAGTGGGCAGCTTTGCACCCCAGCTAAAGTTTCTGTGCCACCCTGGGAGTCTTTCACTACCGCAGGAGCTAGCAAGAAACATACTTAGTCTGAAGTCTTCCGGGGGCCAAAGACCTTGTAGAAATGACCGTACATGACAGTGACATGTGGTTGAATGTAACTGCATGTGTTAGTTTTAAAGCTCTGTAGAAGTTTCCCGAGTCATCTCAGAAAAACACATTGACTTAGAAGAAATAAAATTGCTGGGCAAGGGTCCCACCGTGGGACCATCATTAAGACTTGTTTTCACTGTGCGGCCCCTGCGGACAAGTTTGTGCAAGAATGTCAGGGGGCAACACCTCTTACGGGGTAAGTCTACCGTTCAGAAACTGTCCCACAGAACTCATCCGTTCAGTGAGTGCAACGGACAAACACTTACTGGTTATCGACTGGGCCAAGCCCCCATGCTGCGGGGAGGCTAAATTCCATGGGACCCAAGCCCTGTGCGGTGGAGGGTCCGTCAGAGCCAAGGACGTCCATCAAAGACGTAGATGCTGCTCTTGCAAAAGCGTGCTTGGTCCAGTATTTCCCTAAGTCGGGTTAAAAGTCACAGCTGTTTAGTGTAGTGACTCAGAGCACAGCCTCCAGCAACAGAGGTTCTCGCTCAAGACCCAGTTCTATTGGGGACTAGCTGCGTGACTGCAAGCAAATGATTTAACCTCTTGAAGTTTTGGTGTCCGCATCCACAGAATGGAAATATTCACAGCCCCTCTCTCAAACTTGCCGTGAAGATTAAAGGAGACAGTGTGCATCCAAAGCACTTTGTGCGAGACCTAACGGACAGTGAGCTCTCAGTAGAAAGCAGCATTTACTGCTCATCTTCTTTTTCCCTGTCCCAGGATGTGAAAACACATAGCCACATTCTAAGCTATCTCTGCACCTCCAGTCTCTACGTGAAGCCATTTCCCAGCCCAGTCCGTTTCAGAGAACCAGATGGTACCATTCTCAGCCGGCCTCCAGACATTCAGATTAATCATGACATCGGAATGCTTGGCCAAAGGAGAAAAACTGCAAAATGAGTGTTAAAAGAATGAGATTGAGATCTATCCCAAATACCTTTAAAAGGCCAGTGAGAGACCCCTGGCTGGAGTGGCTCAGTTGGTTGGAGCATCATCCCATGCACTGAAAGGTCACTGGTTCTATTCCCAGTCAGGGCATATGCTTGGGTTGCGGGATCAAACCCCAGTTGGGACACGTGCAGGAGGAAACCAGTCAATGTTTCTCTTTCATACCAATGTCTCTCTCTCTCTCTCTCTCAAATGAGAATAAAAAATAAATTTTTAAAAATAATAATAAAATAAAAGGCCAGTGGGAGAGTATGAGACTCTTCTGGTCCATGCTGTTCGTCCACACATCCCTGCACACACCCGTGTGGTGGTGGTGTTTGCTCTCCCAGGGGTCACGTGTTTTGGCTGTTGCAAATCCCTGAGCTCATCTGGGCAGCCGTGGAGTCTCTACATCATCGATCCCTCAACAGCCCTTCTCCAAGGATCCTGCATAGACACCCTTGGGATGGCCATCTATGAAGCTCAAGTGCAGATTCTCCAGCTATTCCGAGGCTGCAATACATGGGCTTTGTCTTCCTTGGCCCTTGCTATCCATGGAACGTGCCTCGTGTTCCTCCCACAGTGAGGAGAGAGCAGGATGCTTGCTTCTGGCTGTGCTCTCTTAGACAAAACTGCGCCTCCCTACCGCCAGCATAAGGCTGGTTCCAAAGCCATTATCCCCGTTTCACACATATATCTCGGCCATCAAATTAAAAGTACTGTCATCAGAATGAATCACAGTTAACCTACTACTATATATTTAATGTTCAGGGCATTGTGGTTACACAGCCTCATAGAAGCGAGGTAGGATCTTCAGATACAGGAACTGAAGCGCAGGAGCCCTTGGCACAGGGTGGTGAACGGGAGTCCTGCTCTGCGTGACACTGACTGACACGTGTGCGATGCTCCGATGGCATCACCGTCCAGAACCCTGTAGAAATGATGGCTCTTCTTCTCTCTGCAGACCACTGTGCAGAAGGAGTCTTACATCTCCCCAGGGTCTCCCTCCGGAGCAGGGAAACACCCCACTTCCATGTGTCTGGCCACCTGTCCCCCTTGCTCTGGTCCTCTGTACTGTGTCAGTCTGCTCAGGTTCCTCAAACAGCCAACCTGCACCAAGATCCCTCTGAGTGGATCTTGTACAACCACAGTTACAACCGTGTTAGACGCTGTGACTGAAATGTCTTAGGGCCATGCTGATATAACATGCAGAGGGTATGGCAAGGGCAGATGTGGTCTCTAGCCGGCTCCCCTGTTACAGTGGCCATTTCTGGCCCAGGCAGAGAAACTAGAGAAGCGTGAGGCGAGAGGGAAGGAAGTGCCATCCTCAGATGAGTCCAGAAATGCCCAGACACAGGCAGTGGGCAGCAGGGTTCTATCTGCTCTGCAAGACTCTGCGGCATCTGTGATTACCTCCTGAGCTTTGCCCTCATTCAAGAGCTCAAACAGCAGATCCCTGGAGCAGACGGGACCCATTCTTCCATCGTGATTCCTAAAGAGAAGATACCCCGGGCAGGGGTGAGTAGCATGGGGAGGAGAAAAAGGAATCCAAGAGTCAATCCAACCAATGTCTCCAAGAATCCATTCTGGGAAAGAAGGAAAAAAGAAGTTCTTAAATGCACAATTATGTTTCCTAACACAATTACTTCTTGAGTGTTGAAAACTCACTCTGGAAATAAATTACTTTCATGCTGAAAGGGTCGAAGGGCAGCGGGGATCTGGGTAGGATATCCATCCTGGGTTTTCCCCTCTCCACCTCCCACCACACTTCTAGGTGGGACTCTAATCTTACAGCCCTTTTCAACTGGGGATCCTGCGGGGAATTAAACCCGATGCCCTAAGACACCTATTGTATGGAATGAATTAACTCCTTTCTTTCACAGCTAGCGTGGTCCTAACTCTACACTGCCCTACCCTTGGAATAATTGAGAACACAGTCACTCAGATCATTTTCTGTAGGGATTCATGCTTTCAGGGAACCCAGGCTGAAAAAAGTCTGCTCATAAGGGGACTAGATTTTGTTTCTTAACAAGGATAGCTTGTTTTAAGCCACCCAGTTGGGGGCAATTTGTTATGGCAGACCTAGGAAACGGATTCAGTAGTGTTTTCCTAGTTTTTTTTAATGAAAGACATTAAAACATTAGTTAGATAATATTCCTCTATTTTTATGTTTTGAGGCCAGCATAAAATCTTTCACTTTTAACATTTTGTTTTCTCATTGTCTGTCAGTACAGCATGGAAAAAACAGTTGATTTTCCAAACCAACCTTACAGCCAACAACCTTGCTAAATTTACTTATCGATTAAAATTGTTTATTTGTAGATTCTTTTAAATTTTCTACCTACTCGTAAACTGTATGTGCATGTGGCTTCTTCAAATAATAATGGTCTTATCTATTCTTTTCCAATTTTTAGAGGTTTTTTTATCCTTGCTTGATTGCACTGACCTTCAGTAGAAGTGGTACCTGTAAGCAGCTTGGTCTCATTTCCGACCTCAGGGGGAAACACCCACCCATTCACCAGTGAAGAGGATGCTCTAGGTTCTTTATAGATAAACCTTATCAGATCAGTCTCTGCCGTTTCCTGGTGTGTGGGGAGTTCTCACGAACCAGGGGTTGACTTTTATCAGATGTTTACTCTGCGTTGGTTCAGATGACCATATGTTTTTGCTCTTTATTCTGTTAACATGATTTCCATGATCTAATTACCAAATGTCGAAACAGATTTGCATCCCTCGATGCAAATGTGTGTGACGTGCTATCCTTATGCATCACTGGATTTGATTTACTGATATGTGCCTTAAATTGTTTACATCTGTTTGCAAGAAAGATTGGCTATAATTTTCCCCTCTTGTGATGTCTTAGTCAAGTTTAAGTATCATGGTTTCATAAAATGAAAGCTGATGAATCATCTCAGACTTCTTAAAATCTAAAACCTTGCCTCTTGTATTTTTCAGGAAGAGATTTGTATAGAATTGGTGTTTATTCTTCTTTAGACATTTGGTACTAGTCTTCAGCAAAATAAGCTAGAATTGAACATTTCTTTTTATGGAGTTTTAAAAATACAAATTAAACTCCTTTAATAGTGATAGGGCTGTTCAAATGATCTACTTTATATTTTGTGGTAGCTTGTGTCTTCTGAGGAACTGGTCCATTTCATGTAAGTTGTCAAATTTATTCATGTAAAGTTGTTTGTAATATCCTCTTGTTATCCTTTTGATGTCTGCAGTCCACAGTGATATCTCTTGTTTAACTTCTGGTCTTGATAATTAGTGGTTTTTCAATCACTTGGTTTTTCCTGTAAGTCTTGATAGACATTTGTCCATTTTATTGATCTTTCCAAAGAACCTGATTCTTGTTTTAGTTTTACCTATTTTTGGATCATGCCTTTTTAAACCAATCTCTTTGGAGAAGGTCAGCTGGAGACAAACTTTCTCATTTTCTTGCATCTGAATATGTCTCGCTTTTCCTTTCTTTCCTGAAGGCTATTTCCACTGGATGTAGGACTGTGGGTTTCCAGCTCTTTTCTTCCAGCACGTGAAAACAATTATGCCTTTTCCTTTTGGCCTCTGTGGTTTCCAATAAGTAATTATAGTTAAGGTGTTATATCTTTCTTGCAGCTTTCAAGATTTTTTCCTGTCTTTACTTCTCTGGAATTTGATGGTTATCCATGTTGGCATAGGTTTCTTTGGTGTAAACTTCTCTGGGGGGTGGGCTGGGTGTGGCCCGCAGGCCACTGCCTGGATGGCTGTGTGATGCCACATGAAACTGTGGGCTGGTAGCACCAGAGAAACTGGAAATAGGAAATCTTTAAAATTTGAAATCACATGATTTTTAAGGCTGTCAATAAATTCTACTTTTTTTCACTAAAGCACTGGATAAAAATGAAAACAAGAAGAAAAAATTGTCTTCCAGGCGCCACAGACCATGGGATATATTTGTTAGCCCTTAAATGTGGTTCTCTTTACAGTTGTAAAATATCCTTCTTTTTTTCATTCCATGCTCTTTACCTTGGCTTTAACTTCGTTGGGCACTAAGACGAGGATCATACTTCCTTTGGACTTGTATTAGCCTGGCATGCCTTCACCCATTCCTTATGTTCAATTGCTCCCTGTCGCTTTGTTTTTTTATTTCTTAACATGTTATTTATTTATTTTTAGAGAGAGGGGAAGGGAGGGAGAAAGAGAGGGAGAGAAATAATCAATGTGTGGTTGCCTCTTGTGCACCCCCTACTGGGGACCTGGCCTGCAACCCAGGCATGTGCCCTGACTGGGAATCGAACCGGTGACCCTTTGCTTTGAAGTCCGGGCGCTCAATTCACTGAGCCACACCAGCCAGGGCCCAGTTGCTTTGTTTTAAGTATGTCTCTTGTCTCAGCTTACATTGGATTTTGCTGTAAAATTCTGATATTTAGCCCACTTATAGTTATTGACACGCTAGATATGATTGATCTTTGTTTGCTCCCTCTGTGATGAGCGTCTGTGCTGTAACACGTGGCTTCCGAGGCAAAGAACCAGCTACAGAAGAGTCACATCCCAGCAAGGGTTTAAAATAAGCATCTGATCAAGACGACTGCATCAGTAGGGTTTAATATGCTTCGTACCATTGGGATATATAACGTTTGGTATTCTGAACATTTCAAAGATCATTCTCATTTATTTATAGTTACATCATAGATTCCTTTGAACTAAAACCATTAAAGGGGGAAAAAACAGTTATTCTTCCCCTCCTCCCTTCCCCCCCAGTGTCTAAAAGAACACAACGCCAGTTAGGGTGGAGGGCGTTTATGCTTCCCACATGCCACCTGGCACCCCACATTCCTCAGCTGCTGGCTGTTAAGCAGCTGGCCCTGGTTGAAGTGAGAGCGGGAGCATGTGACACTGGGGACCCACGCGGCTGCCCAGAGCCGGTGGAAAAAGCCGCTCTGGTTTTGCACTCCTGCAGCTCACGCTGCCAAAGGCAGGGAATCACGAGAAAATTACCTGCTTATTGCCAGCCTTCTGCTTCTTGGTCCTAAGTGGGGCAGGTGAAGAGGGAGAGCTGTGTCACCTGTCCTTGTCTTGTATCATGGGCCCTGAATTCACTGCCTTCCTCCCTGAGCCTTCTCGGTCCTGTATTTAGACAGAGAGGGGCTGGAGTAAAGGGGGAGCTGCTGCCAGGAAAGACTGAGAAGGGATGGAACGCAGGGCATCTGGGATAATGGACTCCCCAGCTGAACTGCCAGGCACCTGGGGTGGAAAGACGCATCACCTCTCCTTGAACCGCTCGGGAAGATCGGGTCACCTGATTCCAGCCAGCCTGCACTGGCAAGGACCCGAGGCTGTGTCTTCTCAGCTTGAAGGCCAGCTGCATGGTGGACAGCACAGCCCAGGGAGGCAGCGAGCCCAGTGACTGGACTCTCCACCTTGTCCCCTAGTGAGTTCCATTAGAATCTTCACACCAACATGAGGTCCGTGATTCGCGTTTTTGTTTTTCAAAAGCCCTTTCCTGAGCCCTAAGATGTGTAATTTGATGAGCAGAATATGGGATTTGAAGTCAGCAGACTTGGATTTAAAAATTGTTTTGAGGTCACACAGAGTAGTGCTCTTAAGAATGAAGTGAGGTAGGCATACAGTATTTACTACACCACTGTGTTAGTCGGGCTTCTCCGGAGGAAGAGAGCCCACAGGATGCACGCACACACACGTAAAGGGAAAGAGATTTATTTATTTGAAGGAATTAGCTCATGCACTTGTGTTGACCTGACGAATCCAAAATCTGATGGTGGGGATGGGGACAGCATGCTGGAGACTCAAGAAAGAGTTGCAATTCCAGTCCAAAGGCCACCTGCTGGTGAACCAGAAGAAGACAACGTTACAGGTGAAGTCCAGCAGCAGTCTGCTGGGAGAATTTTCTCTTGCTCCGAGGTCAGCCTTTTGTTCTATTCAGGCCTTCATACGATTGGACGAGGCCCACCCACATTACGGAGGACAATCTGCTTCACTTTTCCACCAATTTAAATTTACATTTCACCCCAAAACACTCTCCAGGCAACATCCAGAGTAGCGACTGACCAAATATCTTGGCACCGTGGCCGAGCCAAGCTGATACATAAAATTAACCGTCACAACCACCAACACACACTCGAGATCCAATAAACATAATTTCCTCCCCCTCAGGTCCCCGATTCTTAAACTACTAACATCTGCTTCTCACAACCATCTTTTCCTTTCGCTGTGCCCTGGCCCTTGGTCATGGAGAGACTGTGCCCTGCCGAATGAAGACCCTGTCCCAGAAAGCTTGCTCCTGGAATCTCCCACATGTTTTCCCATTGCTCTCTGCTGCTCTCCCCAATGCTCTCCCACTCCCTGCACCCCAGCCTCCTGACTGCTGGTCTAGGCACTCAGCAAACGTATGCTCACACTCAACACCCACTGGCTCTCCCTCCGTGGCCTTTATCCTGAGAAAGAGCGAAGACTGAATTTAATGTTTTCTTGCCAATCACCTGCTTCAAATACTTCTGAGTTTTGTTTCTCTTATTATTGGCTTCCTGATCTTTGTTATTGAAAAAAAAAAAAACGGAACAAAGGGCATCCCCTCCAGGTCCCCTGTTCCCTTGATTCTCCCCTTTTTAGCCGAGTCAGTGGAGTTGATTTTGCAAAGCTTTTCAGGCATTTAAAAAAATGTGGACTAAATGGAGATTAGTGCTATGTCATCTGTTGCCTACTGACCAATGAACAGAAAAAAAGGATTTCAGTAGAGGGAAAAATGCTTCTCAAAACTAGAAACGTGCAAGGATTGGTGTGTGCAAATCAATCAATTTCTAAGACATAAATGTGCCAGACATATGCGTGATGGCCATATTTACAAGTTATGGGCCTGGAGAAGGATCCTTTCTTGAATGCACTGTTACGCAGAGCCCCACAGTGGTGGCTGGGAAGGCACTTTAAGGCTAAAGAAGGCACAGAAACATAGACACGATGGAGCGTGAGAAAATTTGGAGAGTACCTTCAACTACCGAGCAATGAATAACAGAAACAGTGCAGAGAGTGACAAGGACCACAAGACTGGTAAATACCCAGAAAGATGTCAGGAGGACCTCACCCTCTTTCCCTAGGCATCTAGTTCCTCTTGAACATTAATTTCCAGATCAAATTCCTCCTCGATTCTTAAAGGTTTCCTGAAGCCCTCCAACCCACAGGCCATCACACCCTTCTCCAAACCCTTGGAGAAATGTGTTGTCTGAAATTCCATCTGGCACTGGGCCGTGCTGTCTGATACACTTCATTGAGCATGGGTACTGTGTGGCTGTCGCATTCAAATTGACTGAGCGAGTAGAGCGACGAATCTGTATTAACTTGTGCATGAAGCTTGAACGTGCCTCTATGGAAACGTCAGATGACTCGGGAGGCCGCAGCTACGGGCAGCTGGTGATTGGCAGCTTCCTCACGACAACATGCCTGCTCATGTGTCACGTCTCTGCAGGGGGTTTTGGCGAAACATCAAATGACCCAGGTGACTCGGCCTCATTACACCCCAGATTCGGCGCCCTGCGACTTCTCCTTTTCCCAAAACTGAAATTACCTTGGAAAGGGAAGAGATTTCAGACCATCTATGCGATTCAGGGAAATGGGACAGGGCAGCTAATGGTGATTGGGAGACCTGTGTGAGGTCCCAAGATGCCTACTCTGAAGGGGACTGAGGTGTCATTGTCCTCTGTACAATGTTTCTTGTATCTTGTGTCTTCAATAAATGTCTCTATTTTTCATTTTGCATGGCTGGACACCTTCTGGACAGACCTTGTACATACTACCCCCTACCTATGCTTCGGCTGAAATGAAGCAGCAACTTCTTACATATACACACCCATGTGGCATGGGGGGAGCCGGGCATGTGCACCAGAAGAAAAAAGTGGAAAACCACCAAGTTTCACACTCATAAATAATTCTACATAAATTATGAAGGGTTATTATAAAAATCACTCTAGAGTCACTCAAATTTATTTTTTTAAATAAGTCATCCCATTCAGTACCTTATTAGTAGTAAGAAATTACTGATGACACATTTCACAACTAATTGGACCCACGAGAGGGTGTTAACAGCAAGTCTAAGAAGTGCTGTATTAATGCATCCCCTGGCTTGAAAGGCTCCGGAAGGCTCGAGCTATGTCTTGTTGATTTAAAGAGCCTCGCTTGGTGCTCCAGGCATGGGAGGAACTTATTTCCTATGAGTGGCATTGACCTGGACTGCCTAGGCCAGACTTGATGGAAGGTTTGGGCAGACTAGCTCCCAGAGTAGCAAAGAGGGCACGCGGAGAAATTGGGGAGTTGGTAAGCCAGCATTTACTGCACCCCCTGGGGGCATCAAGGCCTGTAAGTAGACACTCTTAGATAATAGTGGAGAAGAGGCCCATCCCCACCCCTCAAAGAGGGTGTATGGGAGACAAGACCGACAAATATGTAATCAGCATAAACACAAAGAGAAAAAGACAGTAATTCCGAGAGTGTGTTGAGGGGGAAGAATGAATGGGTAAGGTGGGAGAAACGAACCACAAGATCCCTGGTGAGAGAACAGACTGCTTGTTATGTCTCCGCCTGACCCAGTCATTAGTAGCCAGAGGAGAAAACCCCAGAAAGCAGTCTGGAATGGGCCTCA